>JAOTAW010091786.1:0-15888 GCA_025629945.1 Erythroxylum savannarum
GAGAGATAGTGGAATCTCAGAAAGACATCTGAGGACTGGACGTAGCCCACAGTTTGGGGTGAACCAGTATAAAATTGCTGTGTCGAAATCTCTCAACTCTCAATCTCTCTCAACTCTTAACTTTCGATTTTATTGTTGTTATACAAGTTTTCGAAAATATTTTACAACTTTGTTTTTCAATAGATTTGTGAAAAGAACGAAGTTCTTTAAACGAACGAATTTTCTAAAAGGGGATTAATGAAAATAATACACAATTCAACCCCCCTTCTTGTGCATTTGTATCTCATTATTAAGCATTGTATTAACGTGTGTTTCACTTCAACTGTCCCATATAGGACTCATTAATAATTGTCCCTTATCTGCTTGGGAGATACAGGGCTCATTAAATATTGAGCCTGAGGCTCTGATTCACTTTTGAGCTCGGAGCTCATTGTCACTCGTTGAGCTTTAAGCTCTAATCGTTGGCTACTCTGGTTACAACTACCATTATATTTCATGCATTCATGAAATGGAATGCATCACTCACATTTGCATAAACTCATTCAATCACTGTCCCATATCATCAGACCTTAGTCCAGCATTCAACATTAGAGTTGAGAATTAACACTTTGCAAATGCACATTCAGAACATATTTAACAATCACATTAAGTACACTTAGTTCATCCAATTCACATTCAATGAGCAATTCAATATTTCATTCATACCACACATTCATCGGACCTTCTGTCCTGAAACTAAACACAGTCAATCACATTCATATACTGATTTAGTTGTCAATAATACAAAATTCAAATATCAAACAATAAAGTGAGACCATCTCGGTCTACTCACAGTACGCTCTAGATTAGCATTTGCTTGCAATTTTTGGGAATGCCTGAATGCGGACATTTAGCATGCATAACCCATTTATGCAAGATACACATACATTACAATTTGTACAATCATAAGTGTTTAATAACGCACATGACTGAAATGAAATGTGTACAATGCATGTTCATGGCAATCCCTAGTATTTTACCATTAATTTCTTTACAAAATCATTCTCATTTCAAAACTCGTCTAAGTATAATTTATACTTAGGTTTATGTTTCACTAAACCCATTAAAATCTCTATTCCTTTCTCATTGACTCACTTCAGAAATTTTCCAAATCACACTGTCAAGTCTACTATTCATATTCAATAAGAAAGTGAAACTGATGTAATTTAGTCATACTCTCTTCTAGAAACGTGTTCTTCTATGTCTTATGTTTCCATTGACACCAAAATCACTCAATTTGGTTCAAAAAATCGGAAGATATACCTCGAACATTTTCGGACTATTGTTATCCAAAAACAGTGTACCCCACTTCCATCTAGAAATTGAACACCGTAGAGACTGAATCAAGATTCAGCTTCTTCGTATGATTTGTATCTCTATTTCTTTAATTTACTCCAAATAAAAAATCATCTCAATTGGAATCCTACAGATCCAGATATAATCAAAACATTGAAGTATGCTTAGTAAAAATAATCCCATGTACACTGTTCCAACATATTACCATATTTTTATTTGATAAAAATTTCTCAATTCAATTCAGAATTCTACAAAATTTTATTGAGAGGTAGAAAAATGGCTTAGAAATCTTTTGGTTCAAGAATCACCTCATTTGGAGGTCGGATGATGAAGTTATGGCCAAATGAATCAACTATGTTTATGTCCTCAAACATTTCAAACCTACTTTGGCACGAATTGACATAACTTTCACAAATTATGTCAGATTGGTATCGTTTTTAGACGTTTAAAAGAAGACTTTGATATCTATAACTCTTATGAAGAACTCAAAACAAGATTTTTCCTCAAAAAGGGTCAAAAAAGTAATTTACTGAAGCTATCCCGAGAATGTCCGTTTAACGGACATTATCGGGCTTAGGGGCACTTTTTCGCCCAAGAAGGTCCGTTTAACAGACATACACTAGCCTGGGAGTGTTTTTACACCCGAGAAGGTCCGTTTAACGGACCTAATGTCCGTCTAATGGACATTGGTGACCCAACACTCTTCCAAAGCCTCTATAAAGGTTCCTACATCCATTCTAACATTATATACACCCATAATCTTCTCAAATTCACCTCTTCTAGCACAAAACCACTTCACATCCATTCAAACACCAACTTTGTTTCATTAAAACTTCTAATCTCTACTCAAATGATTCATTACATTCAACTATCTCTTCCCATTCAAAAATTCCTATCCTTTATCCATAACATATCTTATTCCTAAGTATCAAGCACTTTATATTCCAAATTCAACATTTCAAGTTGATGAATTCTTCATGTATACCAAAAGCTTAACTCAACAACATCCATACCTCAATTCATATTCCCTATTTTCTCATAAACACCCAAATTAAAACATAAACATATACATTCATCTAAGATTTTGCTGCATCTAGTTCTCATTTTTACATCAAAATTTGAGACTCTTAAAAGCAGAATTTATATTGGATGTCTTCATAAGAAAGATAGTTATATATCTCTAATTTAATCCAAATCGAGAATCAACTCAATTGGATACAGAACAAGTTATGGCTAACACAAAAGTATATCAGTGGAATTTTTTCTGCTAACATTTTCCAAATTTTCAAACTTTTAACATTTTACTTCTAACTCATCTTATCCCTAGATTGTCTCTTCTATTTCATTTCCTCATCATTATCTACCTAATTCACTCAATATGTCAATCACCAACAATTCATGATCTATAGTTGATCATTAACCCAAAAACAGAGCATTAAACATGTACCCCTTCATCAATTTTTTGCACTTACCCTAACACCATTATATGCAACATCTAACTTCCAAAACATATCTATAACACATTATACATCATTAATCATCCATAAACAACTCCTAACCCATTATTTGGCATTTACAAGTAACAACATCAATATATACATATATTCACTTATTCTTCAACATTCTAGCATATACCAAACTCCTTATCAAGGTCATTCAACCTCTATAACATTTCTATAAATTATTACTCATCAATAACACAAGAATTTTACACACCCTTCACTATACACGACACCCATATACCCAAAACATCATCTCATGAAATTAACCTCTAAATATCATCACAATTGCTTCATTTAACCAAAACCCATAATATTTGACAAGATACTTACTTGATTTAGCTCCTTAATCTTCATAATCTCACTCAACCCTAGCTCTCAAGCATCCCACGATCATCATCATCTTGAGGTTGAAAGGCTTGGGTTTTTGGTGAGAATGGAAGAGAAAGCAAGATGAAAGAGTAGCATGAAAGATGAGAGGGTTTGGTTTAGTGTGGGTGGAGATTTAAAGAAGTAAAACTCATGAGGATGAAGAGAAGCCACGAAATTGATGGAGAAAAGCCAAAATAAATCACCAATGACCTTTAAAATGAGAAGCATCGTGAAAGAACAATAAAAGGGGAGGGTCTTTTAAATAACATAGTGGTTTAAGACATGGTTAGGCGAGTGACACTTGCCACTTGCCATATGTCTCATTTCTAAGGCACTAAATTGGCTTCTTTCCAATCAAATTTCAATTTCTACTCCAATTTTCGACCAAAATTTCAATGGAACTAGTTAATAAATCAAAAAAAATCATTGATCTAAATTTCCATTGCCATTTGACAGTAAATTCTACTACCAGTTAAAAATTGTCTTGCCACTTGGCAATTTTCCTAGTCCGGAAATTACCCAGAATTTTTCAGAATTTTTTTTCCAAAATTCTCCAAAAATTCAAAATCAACAATTACACTCTCCAAAGCAATTTTCAATACAAACAAATCACAATTCTCAATAACAATCACATTTATTAACAATTATACCCGGAATGTCAATGAATACATGTACAATTATTGTTATGTGCAAAGATTCACTATTCATATGCATGTGCACCTTATGTAATGTATGAGCATGAGATGTGTTTTCTTAATTTCTCTGATTAATCTCACATGTACCAAATTTTTAGGGTTCTAACCTTTGTATGGAAACGGGATGTTACAATTCTCCACTCCTTAAATAAATTTCGTCCTCGAAATTAGTATCTGATTAATCAATAAGGCAGGGGTACTATTATCTCATATGCTCCTTCGTTTCTTATATCACTTCACCACTCAAATACTTTCTTCCAAAGATATCACACTTTCTTAATTATTTCCTTGATGAGTTTCAGATTACTCAATTGTTCACTTCCAGTTTCAATAACACATATATCAAATCATAACAACACTTCTTAACCATGTCCATGTAACACTGTGTGAATCCGAAACATCTTTTATGATTTATACTGACTTATAAATCCATAGTCCTATTCTCTCCACAGTTTCATATATACCAATTTATGTCAAATTTAGTTTCCCTTATTTACACCTTTATCTCCATCTAAGTGTGCCTTGGCAGAGGTGATCCTCTTCGAAGTAATTCATCTTTCACTTGCTATTTTACATCTCTTTAGTGTTAGAACACTTAGCTTTTATATCTATCTCACGATATTCCATAACCTTGATGTTGATCCACTTAACTCATTCATCATTATCTTGCATCACTTAACCCCTATTATAGATTCATTTTGCTCATCAATAGTATCTCGAATAATTTCTGGCCTTCAACCGTTTTTAAGCCCTCTTCATTCCAATATAGGGGCGAACGACTCCTTTTTGTCATATAAGGCCTCATACAATATTCTAATGGTATCACCAATATAACGATTGTTATGCCTACAGTCAATTTGAACTGTACATTAATCTCATTTTCCTATGAACTCCAGAAAGATAAGCTTTAAGCATGTCCCCAACAGTTAGGATTGTTGGTAATTCAAACATATAATTACTTGGTTCTACATTCTTAGCCATCAAATGCCCTTTCGATGTATTCCTGCGGGGAAATATAGCTTCAGTTATTTCTTAAGTTTTCTTTAACAGTCCCCTAATCGAGTACGCATACTTCTTCATTCAATCACAAAGTATTATTAACTCGAAAGTCAGATTCATTTCCAATTCCTAGATAAGATTCACAATTTCTAAATCTTCAATTTTGGGCTTTGCCAATCCTTTTATACACAACTGATTTTAAATTTCAATAGATAATAATACTTTCTTTTTGCCACTTTTTAACTCGACATTCTACACTCATTATTGCACTAGATTTGATAATCTTAACATCCAAATTTGTGATACTCTACTATTGAATTTTCTATTCAATGCATTGAATTGCAACACTAGCTTTATTAGGAAGTACTCATTTGCACAATCCCTTTCAATCCTTTCAAACCCACTAATTACCTCAATCTTTACTGATCTGCATATTCACATATATATCCAAAATGTTTCTGTACATATAGTGTCTCCAAGCTTTCAAACCAATTACTATTGCAGCAAATTTCAAGTCATATATCAAACTTCAGCTCATAAGGCTATAATTGTCCCTAGGTACACAAAATCACTTTATACCATTGCAACAAATTGCATTTTATTATCTAATGGGAAACTTCATTATATACTGCAAAATCTCCAAATCGAAGCAGTACAATTAACACTGCGGTTATAAATTCCTCAAAAATTCTTTTTACATTCATCACTGATATGGCTTACATATTTTTCCTCAACTATTCGAAATTTCATCTCACTTTTTCAAACACTTTCACAATACCATCTATGCTCATAGTCACTAGTTGATAGAATTTTGTTTGGATCATTTTAACCTCTAATCACATAATACTGTCAGGGACATTGTTAACTCCAACAGATATAACCTAAGACTCTTTGTGCCCATAATTTGTTTTGGTAATTCTTTAAGTAACTAATTCCTCAGTGCGGTAATATTATCACATATTATTCTCAATTTCCCAATTAACTCCCTTTCTCGAATGATTTCCTCAGTTCATTCGATTTCCTGTGATTTCACATTGACTTATTCTAATGTCTGTTCATTCATACCAGTTTCTCCACACGTTTCAATTCATTTGCAACCATAACTTCCTGTGTTGGTAACACACCCATCATATATAATTTGTGTCTCCCAAACATATTTACACAAACTATAATGTGGACCTAAGTTCACCTCACATTAGTGAGAGTGTCCCCCTCGAATTCAAAAATCCACTTACATAGTTGGATACTTTACATCATCAAAATGCATACACTCTTAGTAGCATTTTCTAACTCTTATGCTTGAGTCTTTGCTAGGGTTGTAACTCCAATATTCACTTTTGACTCATTATTTATTCATTTCTGATTTGTTTCTTCATTGGTCATTCTTAAATTGAATCAACCGGTTTACTAACCTTATCTCAGTGATTTCTTGGTACTATCCTCGATATTGTTCATAAAATCCTTGTCAATCAACTATTTCTCATCATTACTTATCAGTCATTCTTAGTACCTCAAGAAAATCAATTTCAACATTTCATAATATCTTAATAAGATCAATTCGTATCATAACTTATATGATCAGAACATCCTTATAATAAAGCTCAATAAGGCAATAAGCAAATTCATTTACTCCAATAACTTGGCATATGCCACCATCAATTAACCAATTAATAACATTTGCCAATGATACTTAAATTCCAATTGATTATAGACAACACTTCTATCTCGGTCCTGCCTACAATTAGGGTATCTCAACACGATCGTGACAGAAACCTATTTTGTTAGCCCACTATCGTGCCCTGCACTTTCTTCCTCATATTAACACACTTACTAACATCAATTCTACTTCAATTTTTCAGAATTTACCTCTTCTATCATTTAATAATAGGCAAACTATTTTGAGTGCATTAACTCCTCTCATTGATTCATCATTCTTTTCCTTAATTATGTTCATACATAAAATCCCAACTTATGCGCATTTCTAACTTTGTCCATACTACACATCATTCATCTCTTGTAAGGTCATTTACAACTATTTTATTCCTTTTTTTTCATTTCTATCCCATTTTCCTATTGTCATTTATTTCATCTTCCATATGTATATCCTCAATATGTAGAATCATTATGAAATTCTGATCTCAATATCATAGACATATTATTACGCTAAATCGTAACTTTTATCACACTTATCCGGCATTCATTTCAAATCTAAGTCTAACCTTTCAAGGTCATAAAAAAAATTTATTTCCTTTAACCTGGCTTGTATACTTTAGTCTCATCATTTCCACTTATATCTTTACTTTCCTCAAACAATCCACAACAATGCATTAGCATTAAGTTCACATTCGAGGATATATCCTCACAGTACAATATTAACATCGTATTCCATAATACATTCAGCAATACAATTGTGTTAAATCTTTGTCTAACATATCTAATCATATACAATTTCTCATTTCTACATATCCACAACCTCCATTTTCTCACATTATGACATATCTTCACTTTTCTCACTATTTGTATCAACTTAAACACTTAACACATGCTCATGTGTGTTACTCATACTCATGCGGCTCAGACTAGGGATCAGTTGCCACTGTCTGCTATGACATGACTTAAATGCATGTAACTTGACCCATATTTTAGAAAATGCCCATATAAGATAGTACTTCTGGGCTCTGATACCACATAATGTAACACCCCACTCCCGTAGGACCCGAACCCAACATCATGGGTGATATCCGAGTCTGTGACCCGCGAGGGTGGTATCCTAGAGCACTCAATTAGTCAAAACTCAGTACAATTTTTTTTGAACACAATCAAAAGCTCAGAAATCAGTAAACAATTTAGGCCCGCTTTATTCCATAAACATTTTTCAAATCAACAGTAGTTTGTTTATCACTAAGGCCCATTCTAGAAACAAAACACCCATAATCATTATGTCAATACAACATGCTTATATTCACATACACATTGTATAATAATTTCAAAATACATTCCTTAATATGAAAGTTGTGGAAATTATAATTCAGTACAAAAATAAAGAAATACAATGCAGACGCAAACTGATCCCGACCTTTACCTCTAACTTGTATGCAGTAGGTATACTCCCATTACCTAATGGGGTATTCTTCTGATCCTGAAAAATATTGGCGAATTTTGGGTGAGTTTTGCGAACTCAGTGAGTGACCATCCTCGATGGCTTACCCAACCACATAACAAAATATTCACATCATTACACATTTCACACTTCACATTCAATACAATTTAATCACTCATATTATGCATATACAATGCACATGAGACCACTTTTCATTTGTTATTTTGTTGTGACCGAGTGCCTAAACTGTCTCATATAGGGCTCATTAATAACTGTCCCTTATCCGCTTAGGGAATACAGGGCTCATTAAATATTGAGCCTGAGGCTCTGATTCACTTTTGAGCTCGAAGCTTATTTTCACTTGTTGAGCTTTAAGCTCTGCTCGTTGGCTACTCTGGTCACAACTTCCATTATATGTCATGCATTCAAGAGATGGAATGCATCACTCTCATTTGCATAAACTCATTCAATCACTTTTCCATATCATCATACCTTTGTCTGGCACATTCAGAACACATTTAACAATCACATTAAGTACACTTATTTCATCCAATTCACATTCAAGTAGCACTTTAATATCCTAATCAAACATCACAATCATCGGACCTCCTGTCCAGAACCTAATATTAGTCAATCACATTCAGTAGTCAATTAATACAAATTGAGATAAAGCAAACAATAAAGTGAGATCATCTCGGTCTACTCACAGTACGCTCCAGATTAGCATTTGCTTTCAATTTCTGGGAAAGCCTGAATGCCGACATTTAGCCTGCACAACCCATTTATGTAAGATACACATACATAACAAATTGTACAATCATAAGTGTTTAATAATGCACATGAGTGAAACGAAATATATACAATGCATGTTCATAACAATCCTGGGTATTTTACCATTAATCTCTTTACAAAAATCATTCTCATTTCAAAACTCATCTAAGTATAATTTATACTTAGGTTTATGCCTCACTAAACCCATTAAAATCTCCATTCCTTTCTCATTGACTCACTTTAGAAATTTTCCAAATCACACTTTCGGGTCTACTATTCACATTCAATGTGAAAGTGAAACTGATGTAATTAGGTCATAGTCTCTTCTTAGAAAAGTGTCCCTCTATGTCTTATGTTTCTATTTACCCCAAAATCACTCAATTTGATTCAGTAATTTGGAAGATATACCTTAACCATTTTCCTACTGTTCTTATCCAAAAACAATGTACTATACCTAAATTCCATCTAGAAATTCAATATATTAGAGAAAGAATCAAAAGTCCGCTTCTTCATATGATTTTTAGCCCTATTTCTCTTGTTTATTCCAAATAAAAAATCATCTCAATTGGAATCCTGCAGCTCAAGATATCATCAAAATACTGAAATATGTTCAGTAAAATATTCTGTTCACGCTCTTCCAATCGATATCCTTACTTTGATTCAATAATATTTTTCAACTTAATACCACAAAAAATATTTTTTTTCTTTTGAAGAGATAGAGGAATGTGTGAGGAATCCAATGCTTCAAAAATCAGGTCATTTGGAGGTCAGACGAAAAAGTTATGGTCAAAATAGTAAAACATGTTCAGGCAGGACCTGCGGGTCGCGATCGCGAACTCCACGTGCCCGTGCAGCGTCTCGATCGCGATTCGTCGCAGTCGCGCCTGTGCAGTATCGCGATCGCGATTCTTCGCAATCGCAACTTTCCTCTTTTCTCTTTCCTTCCTACGACCTATCTTAGTAAAATAGGCATAATTTTTACTACAAATATCATATTAAGGTGATTCAAAAACCATTTTGAAGAAAACTTCTAGACCTACAACTTCCATGAAGACCTCAAAAAGGGTTTAAAATTCAAACCAATGCAACTGTCCCAGATGCCCATCCCATGAAAAATCACAAACTTCTAAACATCATATCTCTCAACTCTAATGTCTAAAATTTTCATACTTTATATCAATGGAAAGCTAAAAGAAATATCTACAACTTTCATGAAGACAATTTTATTAGAATCTGCCTATATAAACACAGAAAAATTCATGAAAGTTTCAGCTTTAAAATTTAACATTGTTACTATTCATTCCCAAAAAAATTTCTGGCTTCCAATTCTCTAAAATCGAACACTTTAATTTTTTTTCTTGCTTTTCTACTCCGTTTGAATCAACTCATTCACCATAAATTTATACCACTCCAAAATATACAAGGTTAGTCAAAATCCTCCATACCCAATTCATATTCCCTATTTGTTCATAAACACCCAAAATAAAACACAAACATATACATTCATCTAAAACCCACTTTGATGATCATTCAACCTCAAACATCTCTATACCATTACATGAATTATACTCATCCTACATATCCCAAAAACATGACAAGAACAGAATTTTTCATCACCCACACCACATACATGAACATTGCATAACCAAGTCATCAATTTTCAATTTACTCATCAATCTAGCTTAATTTAACCATACCCATAACATTTAAAGCAAAACTTACTTGGTTTAGCTGCAATTCTCCAAACTCTCACTCAACCCTAGCTCCCAAGCATCCCATGTTCTTCATCTTGTAAAGGTGGTAGGGTTGGGTTCTTTAATGCCAAAGTGAAGAAGAAGATGATGATAGTAAAATGATGGTGGTAGTGATTGAAGAAAACAAAAATGATGAAGGAGGAGAGAAGAGAGTCACGAAGAGGAAGAAAAGAGCAAGACCTAAAACACTAAAAGGTCTTCCAATTTTAAAACATCGTGAGATACAAGCAAAATGATCTTTAAAGATTTAAAAAAAATGGAGGGTTTTAAGACATGGCTTGGCAAGTGACACTTGTCATTTGCCACATGTCCAATTTCTATAAATACAATTATGTTTCTCTTATTAATCTAATCCATTCAAACCTAATTTCTATTCCAATTTTCTCCCAATTTTCAATAGCAATTGTCAATAAATACTAAAGTCATTTATCTAACTTTCCATTGCTATTTAACAGTAAATTCTACTACTAGTTATCATTTGTATTGCCACTTGGCATTTTTTCTAGTCCAAAAATTACTCCAAATTTTTCAGAAATTTTCTTAAAATTCTCCAAAAATTCATCAACAATTACACTCTCAAAATCAATTTTGCAATACAAACAAACCACAATTCTCAATACCAATCACATTTATTAACAATTATACCCAGAATGTCAATGAATGCATGTACAATTATTTTCATGTGCAAAAATCTCACTATTCATATGTATGTGTATGACACATTATGCATGAGCATGCAAATGCATTTCTAAGCTCTCATTAATCACTCATATTTACTATTCTAACCTTCCCATAGGTAATGGGATGTTACACAAAAACTCTCTTCACTATGAAGGGTCCAAACTATCTAGACTTCAGATTACCTAAAAACAATTTTTTTGGGAAGTTAAACAAGAAGACTTGATCTCCTTCCTTAAATTGCTTGGCCTTCTTAGTAATTTCATCATGATACCTTTTAGATCATTCTTTATACAAATTCGAGTTTCCATATGCCACCATGCACCATTCTTTAAGCTCATTCACTTGGAGTATCCTTCTCTCTCTTACAAGATTGATATTAAAATTAGAGAACTTAATTGCCAATATTGTAACGCACCATTATTATAGAGTACGTACCATAACACCCTGCAGACACTCTAGTACATACTCTATACTAATGGCATGCTAGAGCAATCATAAATCTCACTTAACCATGGCATCATCATTTATATTTCTATTAAAGCATTTTAAAGAATAACACCATATTTTAAAACCAACTGAATTCCTCTTTTCATTTCATAAAAACCAAATTTACAATGTAGCCTTTACAAGATCATCCGAATAAGTATGTGATAAAAAACCTAGTACAAAGTACTCTACATGAAAGAGGAATTATACAAAATGTCTAACTAAATCCTTCAGTCCCAGCTAACTGACCTTTGAGCCATTTCTTATACACAAAAGTACAAGAATTAAGCTTCTTGTAGAGTCTCTCAGTAGCTAATGTCCTTTCTCGGTCCTGAAAAATCAACATTGCAATTTTGGTGAGTTTTGTGAACTCAATGAGGTAACCATCATCGATTGTTCACTCAATTCATGTAACACATTAACATATGTAACATATAATTCACATCTTTGCATTTTGTATGAAGCATCACATATCACATTCTCATTCATATAAGACAACAATACATTTTCAACAGTCAAACACACGTATTAAAATGTATATGAAATGCTTGTGAGACTCATTTTCACTTATTATTGTTGTTATAACCGAGTGCCTTTTTATCTAACCCAGATCCCTTATGGATACCGAGCTAAATCAGATTATGTCCCATATCCCTTACTGAATACCGGGTACATTCACAACTGAGCCTGAGGCTTTGATCACAGTCTGAGCTTTAAGTTCTTTATACTGGCCTCTCTGGTCACAACTGCCTTTATCTTTCATGCATTCATGTAATGGAATACTTCACTTTCTTATATTCTCAATCAATCACTTGGTTTCATATTCACATTCAAAACACATTTATCTTCGGACCTTAGTCCGGCATTCAACAAAAATTGTTGAGCAACATTTATTTCTTCACATTCACATACAAGTAGCACTTCAATATCACATTCATGCATCACAAGTCTCGAACCTTCAGTGTCTGGAATCAACTCAATCAAATCACATTCATAAGATAATTCAAACATAATCTAACACAAACAGTTAATTGAGTGAGACCGTTGAGGTTACTCACAGATTGCTCTAGAAGCTGTTACCTTAAAGTCTCAGTAAAGTCTGGATGATGGCAGTCAATATGCTTGTCTATATCATGCAATATACATTTACACATATCAAAATTTTGCACAATTATATAAGTATTCATTTATGCACATATAAGTATATGGAATATGCACAATGCATGTTCAATGACAATCCCGGGTATCTTTCCATTATTCACATCAAAATAACATTAAAATATTGAAACTCACTTAAGTGTCATTTGTACTTAGGGTTTATACCTCAATAAAACACTTTGAATCTAATTTCATAACCCAATTAATCATTTCAAAATTTTCCAAAAATAGACTTTTGGGTCAACTTTTCATGATTATTATAACCAGGAAAATGGAGTAATTTGGCCACACTTCCTTCTATAAAATTGTTCTCCTATGTCTTAAGTTTCTAAGGACATTAAGATCATACAATTTGGTTCAGTATTTCGAAAGTTATAATCAAAATACTTCGGACTGAGCATGTTCAAAATTTTGGCTAGTGCATGATCATGCACTGAAAGTTGTACAACTCATATCTCTCAATTAAAATATGCAAAAATTATAAACTTTATACCAATTGAAAGCTAAGAGAATAAAATACAACTTATATGAAGATAACTTTGCCTGATTTGGCCTACATCAATACAATTTATTTGATAACAGCAGGACATGATTTCTGTCACGGGTAGTGCTGCAACCTAAGACAAAACTGAACTTCAAGCTAAATTTCAAGACCCTTAATGACATAATTCAAATTCAATTTCTTCTTAAAAATTGTAGCCTCATGTCTCTAGTTTCATCTAGATCAAAATACATCCAATTTGAATATTCACAGATCAAGGTATGGTCCAAATATAAATGCATATTCAGTAAAAACACTCCATATAGCCTACTCCAACACACTACATTGCCAAAATTCTATCATTTCAAGTTGATAACTTCTTCATGTATACCTCAATTTTAGTTCAATAACATCCAAACAAAAATCAAAATCCATATTTGATCATAAACACCAAAATAGTACATATTCTTATACACTTTGAACAAACATTTGCTGCATATGTTCTACAAGATTAAATAGATTTCATTTTTATAATGCTTTCACTCCTCTCCTAGGACCATTTATTGTGGACTAACAACACATTATGTTAATCCCGGATTTTCCTTAGGTTGTATTTAATTAAAATAAGCTCATTAATTAAACCTAAATGTTGAATAACCTAGAACACACTCTCTAGATTTAATTGGGCAGCCACATTATGAAATGAAAAATGGATCAATGTAGGCAGTAACCTCACAAGCTCAGGTTATCTAATCTAACTTACGTTGTTCCTAATGATTCAAGGTCATTAGTGGCTATTAACGAATATCAAACACAATGATTAACTGATTATATTCAAGATTCTAGCAACAGGTTCGTAATAAAACAATCCAATGAATGCATTAAGATCATCTTTACAATACCCAAGTCGATCAACATTGAACAACAGTTTCAATTTGAAAATAGAGGTTTAACATTACACAATAAAAAGGTATGCTTAACCTTGAATCGGGCATCGATTTCACCTTCAAACCGGTGTTGGGAAGTTTAGCCCTCTATCTTCTCCATGGGTCTCCAAGAAATTGCTACTGTCATCTTTCTTTCTCCCAAAACCCAAAAATGTGAAGAATGAATTACTTTTGCCTCCAACATAATGTATTTATAACAAAAATATATTTTTGGGTGAGCTGGCAAAAAGTCACAGGTGTGACTTATAGTGTCACGATCGTGAGTAGCCTCTATGGAAGACTCACGGCTGCGAGCCATGGTGTCATAGGCATGACATGGGTGTCATACATTGTAACACCCCACTCCTGTAGGACCCGAACCCTATATCATGGGTAATATCCAAGTCCGTTACCCGCGAGAGTGGCATGCTAGAGCACTCAATTAGTCAATACTCAGTACAATTTTTTTTTTCTTGAACATAAGCATATGCTCGGAAATTAGTAAACAATTTGGGCCTGCTTTATTCCATAAACATTTTTCAAATCAACATTAGTTTGTTTATTACTAGGGCCCATTCTAGAAACAAAACACCTATAATCATTATGTCAATACAACATGCTTATATTCGCATGCACATTGTATAATAATTTCAAAATACATTCCTTAATATAAAATTTGCAGAAATTATAATTCAATACAAAAATGAAGAAATACAATGCAGACGCGAACTGATCCCGACCTCTACCTCTAACTTGTACACAATAGGTATACTCCCATTTGCCTAATGGGGTATTCTTCTGATCCTGAAAAATATTGACAAATTTTGAGTGAGTTTTGCAAACTCAGTGAGTGACCATCCTCGATGGCTCACCCAATCACATAACACAATATTCACATCATTACACATTTTACACTTCGCACTCAATACAATTTAATCACTCATATTATACATATGCAGTGCACATGAGACCCACTTTCTATTTGTTATTTTGTTGTGACCGAGTGCCTAAACTGTCCTATATAGGGCTCATTAATAATTGTCCCTTATCTACTTGAGGGATACAGGGCTCATTAAACATTGAGCCTGAGGCTCTAATTCACTTTTGAGCTCGAAGCTCATTTTCACTCGTTGAGCTTTAAGCTCTGAACGTTGGCTACTCTGGTCACAACTGTCATTATATTTCATGCAATCATGCAATCGAATGCATCAATCACATTTGTATTTTCCCATTCACTCACTTTCACATGTCATCGAACCGTAGTTCGGCATTCAACATTAGAGTTGAGAATTCACACTTTTATTCATATGCAAATGCATATTAAGTACACTTATTTCATCCAATTCACATTCAAGTAGCACTTCAATATCCTAATCAAACATCAAACATCACAATCATCAGACCTCCTGTCCGGAACCTAATATTAGTCAAACACATTCAGTAGTCAATTAATACAAATTGAGATAAAGCAAAAAAAAATGAAGTAAGACCATCTCAGTTTACTCACAGTACGCTCCAGATTAGCATTTGCTTTTAATTTCTGGGAACGCCTGAATGTGTACATTTAGCCTGCACAACCCATTTATGCAAGATACACAAACATCACAATTTGTACAATCATAAGTGTTTAA
>JAOTAW010094187.1:0-15745 GCA_025629945.1 Erythroxylum savannarum
AAATCTTTTTCAAACAAGTCTAGTTCAACTGCAGATAATTCTTCTCAACTGAAATCTGATGTAAGGGTTTTTTTCTCAATTTTTCTCAATTTTTCAATGGAATTAAGCTGCTCTATCTGATTTATTATTCCAAACTAGAATTGGATGACTTTGCTAGGCCTGACGTCAAGGAAAGCAGGAGGTTCTGAGAAGTATTCACAACAGCAGGGAATTAGTGGGGCAGAATATGATAACAGCCATGAGGCCAGAAAGGTTGCTGCTGCTGCCCTTTCTGCTGTCAAGGATGCTGCAGCTGTTGCATCAGGCAGGGGAAAGGTTGAGGTGGGTAAAACCTCTATTCCTATTCATAAACCTTGGTGTCCTATTTATTACCCTTCTCTGGTAATACTTTTAACTGGTTATATAATGGTTTAACATCCCTGGAAACTGTCTGGATGAAATTGTAAGGCATGTTCAGACATACAAGCATGGGGATTTTGATTCATAATCAATTCTTGTTCATATTTTTTTGATACATGCTATTTGAAGTGCTCGAAAAACAGTGAGAGTGAGAGCATATCTATTTGAAAATTTGCTAGCTTCTAATCTATCTACACTTGAGCCTATTAATATGGTGTTTCTGTCCACAAAATCCAATACTTGGAAAGCCAATTGATAATTCTATTGGCTATCTGAAGGGCTTATGACATGCTAGTTTGAATATCAACAATTTGGTTATTGTGATCAAATTTGGGCTTTCTTCTGCAGATCACAGAGGTCCGGGACTTTGCTGGTCATGAAATTGAAATAAAGAAGCTTGTAGATGCAGAATCAAAGGAGGCAGCTGAGAAGGCCAAAGCTTCTGCACCCTCTGCTGTTGATGCTGTTCTGGAACAGATTAAGAAGAAACCAAAACTCAGTGTGCTTGACAAAACAAAGAAAGATTGGGGAGAATTTAAGGATGAAAATAAGGGAATAGAAGAGGAGTTAGATGCTTACAAGAAGAGCTCAAACCAGTACCTAGACAAGGTTTCATTCTTACAGCGTGCAGATTACAGGGAATTTGAGAGGGAGAGAGATGCACGATTGGCCCTGCAGGCCAGGAGGCGCCAAGATATGCGAGGGGAGCCATAACTTCTTGCTACTTGTATTGTTTCTCTGCTACCATGCGTTTGTTTGTGGAAGTAGTGAAATTTGGACTTGCAACGATTGAGAGGCCCTTTATGAAGTGGGGACATAAGCATTGGTCTGAATGCCTCGAATGGGTTAGGGACTTGTGAGATCTATTGGCACGTGTAAAGAAATAGAGATAAGCTGAGGTTTCAATTCTAGCAAATGTTTATCAATTTTTATGAGCTAAGGCTTTGAGGTTCTTTGGTGCTAGGAGCAGGAGCAATTGTTTTTGCATGATAATAGAAAATGCGCAATGTCTAACCCAAATTATCCCATTATTTTCTACTACTACGTTTCATCATTACATCATTGCTTTGAGACCTGAACTTCTGCGAATAACCATTTTATTAGGCATGTCATGTTTTCGGCAACAAGCAGTTAGAGGCTGGTGCCACTTGACATTTGCCATTTTGTGAAGTCCAAATAGTTTATACTTTGACTAGGACTGCATAGAGCACGTCCTCTGTTTGATTATGTTCTGGAGTTTATGGCAAAGGATCCTAAGTGGTACTTACGCCTTCTCGGCTGCTGCAGCATGTTCATCTTTGATGGTGTACTGGGTGCTCTTACATTTTCTTCGGCAAAAGTGAATATAATTTTTGGTGACAAAGTTGCCACAGAAGAAGGTTCATGGCGTTATGCCAAATGTATAAAACTTCACACGACCATAATGATAAAAATAAAACCTTGCTACAGAACTACTGCAGTGCGAGAGCTTCTCAAAACTTGGTTGACACTTGACACCGGAATGAAGCTTAGAGCCTTAACCTGATAAAAAATACATGATCATAATCAACTGGAAACTTCTAAGAATTATGACAGGTGCTGGAGAAACATCAAGCAATTAGAGCCTTAACCTGATAAAAATACACGATCATAACCAACTGGAAACTTCAAAGTAAGAATTATGACAGGTGCTGGAGAAATATCAAGCAACTGCACTGATAATGATACATCAAAGCATGAAAACATCTGTTCCTAAATTTAAACTAAATGCCTCCGACATTTGCATGTGTGCTCCTTCAACTTACCAAGGACGTTATTGGTGCATAAACTCGCATTAAGTTATTCTCTCTCGAATACATTCAAGTAAATGAACAGCAACTTTCTATTTAAGCAAATGATTGCTAAAACAATTCCGAAGTCCTTGAAAAATAAAATGAAAACAACAAGACGTAATTATCTTTTATATGTGAATGGGCTTGTCATAAGTGGCCATGGCAGCCTCCTTCAATGCTTCACTCATTGTGGGATGTGCATGGCACACGCGTGCTATATCCTCACTTGCTGCATCATAAGTAAGGGCGATTGCTGCCTCGTGAATAAGCTCCCCAGCATTAGGTGCCATGATATGGACTCCTAGTACTTTGTCAGTCTCCTTATCAGCCAATATCTTGACTATCCCCTCAGCATCATCAATGGCTTTAGCACGACTATTTGCCAAGAACGGGAACTTTCCAACACGATAACTAATACCAAGTGCCTTAACTTGCTCTTCAGTCTTACCAACATAAGCAACCTCAGGATGTGTATAAACAACTCCAGGGACCTTATCATAGTCCACATGGCCGTGCTTGCCAGCTATAAACTCCACACACGCAACTCCATCCTCTTCAGCCTTGTGGGCTAGCATTGGCCCTGGAATTACATCTCCAATGGCATAGACACCAGAAACATTTGTTTGAAACCTATCGTTGACTAAAATTCGCCCAGCCTTGTCAGTTTCCACACCTATCTTATCCAAGTCAAGCCCAGCAGTGAATGGAATCCGACCAGCAGAGACAAGAACCACATCAGCTTCAAGTGTTGTCTGCTGGCCACCAGATGCAGGCTCAATGGTCAACTTCACGCCATCACCAGATGTATCAACTCCAACAACCTTAGTTTTGAGCATAAATTTCATCTTCTGCTTCTCAAGGCTACGCTGAAATTGCTTTCGAACTTCCCCATCCATGCTTGGTACAATATCAGGAGCAAACTCAACAACAGTTACTTCCGAACCAAGCCGGCCCCACACTGAGCCCATCTCCAGCCCAATGTAACCAGCCCCAATGACCACAAGCTTCTTAGGGATTTCTGACAAAGCTAAAGCACCAGTAGATGATACAATTTTCTTCTCATCTATGGTTACACCAGGCAGAGACTTGATATCTGAACCAGTGGCAATAATAATATTCTTGCCCTTCACGGTGGCCTTCCCACCATCAATGCTGTCTACAGACACTTCAGAGGGAGAGACAAACTTGCCGTAACCTTTGACATAGTTCACTTTGTTCTTCTTAAATAAACCTTCAATACCTCGAGTAAGGTTTGTTACAGCTTTGTCTTTTTGAGCCATCATGGCTGCTAAATCAATCTCGACAGAAGAGAACTTTACTCCATGGTTAGCAAATGAATGTTGGGCTTCATGGAACATGTGGGACGAGTGTAGAAGTGCCTGAACAAAAGATGTCAATCAATTTACAAATGCATAGACAACAGACCACTAAGTTACCAATAAATGCCTATTACAAGGTCAAAGTAAAGTTACATATGGTCCGAACTAATCAGATAAATTAATACAACATAGTAGGTAAGTTTGTTAAAGTGGCAGGCTCTGGTTCACAAATGAAAAAAAAAACATATATATAAATATATTGTCAGAGTTTTCGGGAAGAAAATTGTCACTGAAAGCAGAAAGGTGAGGTCTGGCTAAGTGATGAGTTAGAAAAAGGAGATAACTTAAATACGCTAATAGCTAGTATCAAAGAATGGCCAACTGCCAGAACTAATTAAACCTCTTACAGATATCAAAAATCTAAAAGCATTACTCAAACTACTTGGTTTTGAAAATGACTTATTTTGAATCATACATAGGAGAAGCTCATTACCACAAAGTTCTTACATTTACATTCTACCACATACTTATCGTTAAAACAACTGGAAAATAGAAGAAATTTCAGCTCAAAATTCTCAAGAAGGAAAGCATCCTTCGTACATCCATCACAAAAGAAACATCTTTTAATTGATCCGTTCACATCCCCAACAAAGGAAAACTACAAATATTAATTTCCACAACCAACAAAAAGCCATTATTTTACTTTGGTTAGCGCCGAAAAATCGAGCAATCAATTGAGAGCAATCCCCGGGGAAAAATATTTATATAAATTGACATAAGAAGACGGTATGAACATAGAATTGGAAAATTAACCTTGAAACCAAAGCTAGATCAAAAGCTAAGTAAACAGAACCAAAACAACTATACATATCCCCGGAATCTAAAAGAGAGAGAAAGTCAAAAGTTAAAAACCTAACAAATATAAATTGTAATATATTTATATATAAATACCTTAGAAGGGATGCAGCCAACATTGAGGCAAGTGCCACCGAGAGTACCGCGTTTCTCGATACAAGTAGTTTTAAGGCCGAGCTGGGCGGCTTTGATGGCCGCTACGTAGCCACCGGGGCCGCCGCCGATGACAACGACGTCGTTGTCGTCAGATGCGGCTGAAGCGAATCGGCGAGAGAAGGAGGAAAGAGCATGGGAATTACGGACAGGGAGCAGAAGATGATAGGCTTTTCTTCTCGCCAAATTTGCCATCGCCATTTTCGATTCCTTCTGCTTTTTTTCTCTCTATACAGAGACACACTCTGACTCGCCTCTGTTATATATAAAATAATGAAACAGTAAGGGAGTGATTTTACTCTGGTTCTAAATAAGCCTGTTCTTGCGTACCAATGACTGGACTGGATTCTTACGCGTCAGACCACTGAATGAATCAAAGCCGTTCATTTGGCAGCTTGACTTAGTGTTATTTACAATAATAAATTAACGTTAAAAGAAAAAAAAATTATTCTCTTTCAAGGCATAATATGAATAGCTGTAGAAATGGAGCTAAGCTACGTACCTCTTTAAACCTTTATAAAACAAATAATCTTGTGAACTGAGTACGTTATAGGTAAATTTTACATACAGAATGACAGGGGTAATAGGACGGATATTATTATTTTTATTATATTTCTTAGGATAATCTTCTTCCATACAAAACGATGGCCTCAGAATCAGATTCCTTACCAGTACCATCACCCCCTTCTGTCTGGAAATGAGGTGTGGCATTCATTTGGTTGCATAGCCACATCGCATCATCATTTACTTATCATCCCTCCCATACCCATTTAGTAAGAAACTAATCGTATTCACGCTTCAGTTGATAGTTGATAACCAAAACAAATATTAAATAATAAATAACCAGCAATTCATCAGCAAATACTAAATATGCTCTCTTCTACCCTGCAAAACTGCACCACCGAAAAACAGATGCACACTCACCACCCTCATTAAGACAAATAATCTTTATGTATATCAATTGCCTTCTAACAAGCTCTTCAACCTATATTCTTGCTTTCCTCTCAAAGACTAAAACACCTCAACCTTGGCCTCTGAGGGCATCCGGTCACAACACACCGGTGAATAAAAGCAGATAACTACTACACCAAGATTATCTGCAGAATGCAACCATGATGCTTCCATGACAGATTTTCTGGCACTTAGCTCAGGGTCATCATGGTGTCTGAGCCCACGGCGTACAAAACTGACAGCATCCCAGCTAGAAATGACATCCCAAATACCATCACATCCAATTATCAAGAATTCATCATCTTCTGTTAACATTATTACAGAACCAAATGGAAGTTTCAAATCCCAGTCACCAAGAGCCCGATTGACACAGAGATTTCCATTAAGATATTCTTCTTCAATGTAACCACCTATCTGTTCAACCGTCTGCACTCAAAGGCAAGTATGAAGGACGGTGATCTTGGGGACATATCACCAGCCGACCATTTCCTACAAAATACTGCTTGACAGTCCCCAGCATTAGCAACCAGTAAATGCCTTCCAAGAACAAGGGCAGTTAAAGCAGTTGTTCCACAAGAATTAATAACAGTACTTTCAATGGCCAAGGCACAGTCTGCTAGTAAAACTGCTTTCTGGTGGGAATTCACCAATGCTGCTATGAAGACAAAACCGGTAATCAGATGTTTGTGGCAAATCAGCATCTTGAAAAAACAACCTCATCGCATTTTGTTTGACATAGGCAGTTGCATCAGGTTGTCCATTGCTGTCGAACACAGCATAAAAAGCTCTTGGTCACTTGAAAAATGAACCTTAATGTGCAGATAAGTCTATCAATCCGTCTGTGTTCATCATCCAAGGAAGGCCTAGATCCAATATCAGTATAGCTGCCAGAACAAATGCAATGAACGGACTTGCTAGCAGAAGCTTCGTTAATTATTTCTTTGATGGAATCTGAACAACTCACAACCTATAGTGCATAACAAGAATGTAGTTAGTCTCATATTCCAGAATACTACCTGTCCTATAATAGTGTTTATGCAGCACTGCAAAGGAAGAAACAGAGATAACTGCACCACAATCAAAAAAGGATGGGAAGGGTTATAAGGGAAAGACAAGCATCATAGAATTCTATTTAACCCACTTTATAAGCTCCACTACTTGATAGAACAGTTTTTTCCTGTGCTTTCATAAAGGAACAAATAACTTAGCAAAATCCTTCCGATCCTTGCAAAAGCAAGAATGTGCAAAGCGCTGAATTTATGAAAGCATAGTGGTTTTTGGAGCCAAACAACCATAATTTAGAAAAAGCAAGCCCCAAATTGTAATAATGAAAAGAAAATCAGAAGAAAGGTTGGATTTATATCGTTCTTTCAATACAAACACGCAAAATAAAAATCTAATTCTGTAACGCTCAATCGAGGGAGGAGACAACAATTAACTCTAATCTCAGCAATTGGGTCAAGATCCACATGCAAACAAATAGAACTCAATTCTCAGCAATGAAAAGATGCAATCCTTAGTTTGGCTTCGTAACAAGACAACATGGGAACAAGAGATTAGCGTAGGATGACCAAATAAAAAAGAAAAATGAAAAAAAAAATCATAACCAAGTCTACTTACAGAATGAAAAACATACTCTCAAAGAAAAAAAGGTAACAAGAACCTGTAGAGAATCTATGAAAACACAGCTTTCAGGAAAACCCACACTTTAATTTGAGGGGAGAAAACAGAAATTTCCAATCTACCAAGAAACAAAGACAACCTAAAATCATTTTTCAAAAAAAGACAAACTAAAATCGTCATTGGAAGTAACCTCAGAAGCAAATCTTGAAAAGAAATGCATATCAATTCCAGGCGTGAAGTAGAAACGGAGTCGAAGATCGGGGGGTTAGCGTCGACTTTCAAGTTGTGTTTTTTAGGCACACAAATTTGATACATGAAATCCAAAAACGCCCTTCACAAATTACCTCCGTTTAGGCAAACCTCAATCCATCAACCAGGCACAGACGCAGAAGTAAACAAATTGTTAATTCTCAATTTAATCGAATCAGTTTTTGAATTTGAACCTCTCTTCGTTAGGATTTGTCAAAATGTTAACTGCGTCAGGGGAAATAATTATTGAGTACTAACTAGATAGAGGTACTCCTATTATTATTATCAGTGCATTTTGGACCTCAAATTAAATACAAGAATAATAGTAACCGGTGTTTACCGGTAACACTGCCTCCGTTGATCGTCGCCACGCCGGACACAGAAGTAGAGTTCATAGTGCTGGACACCGGCAGTGAATCGGGTTGGACTCGAACTGGGTAGTAAAACTCAGGCTTCGACTCAACCCAATCAGGCTGGCTCGTTTTTAACTAAAAATAAATAATTTTTAAGTTTTAAAAAATTATTTAAACATTTTATAATATATTTTATTATCTAAAAACTCATTTTATTAAAATTGTTTAATGTAATATTTTGCCTAATTTTTTAAATTAATGTTGCTTTAAATTATTATTTCCTTTTTTTTACTAATCAATATTCTTTTGTTAGATTGGTGTTTGATTCACTACTTATACAACAAATATCACAGTAATGGGCTGTTTGGAACAAAGTGAATTGAATTCATAAACAAATTGGATTCAATTACATTAATGAAATTGGAATTGAATTCAATTTATGTTGTTTGGAACAAATCCAGTAATATTAGAATTGAATTCAATTACACTGTTTGAAACAAATCCGGTAATATTAGAATTGAATTCAATTACATTGTTTGGAACAAATCCAATAATATTAGAATTGAATTCAATTATTTCATATAACACATTTATCCCTGACTAAAAAATAATGTTATCAACTAATAAACATTCACACTTACATAGAACAACTTATAAACATCAATTTCATTATAAGTAATTTCATCAAAAAAGTTTATTATTAAAAAAGAAAAAATTGATTGCAAATGATATCACCTAGACCGAGTTATGAAGATAATAGAAAACTATTATAATTTAGAAGTTAAAAATGCACGAACGAGCAGTAGTTCTTTTGCGTTGATTACTACAAGGCACTATCAAATTTTGATATTTCACTCCAAATTACATATAATATCATAACAAGTTTTAACATGTCTTCTTGTAATAAGGATACATAAGATCGTTACATCAGAAAACTAAATAAAAAACATTCATACTTGCATACAACAAGTTACATCATCCATAAAGTTCCACACTTTAAATAGAGCACGCTATAAAAACCTAACATCAACCCATCTGCGTAGACAACCAATCTAAACGTAGTTCAATTGGACATGCAAAAAACACACCAATAAAGTTAGGATGTTGTACAAGCCAAGTAACTGCATTGAAGAGAGCACGCCCTTCCAATCCTAATTCTTTCATCGCGTCAAATATTTCCTCCTCTCTTCTAACACGAGGGTTTGTGGCTAAAATAGCGTCATTTGACCTTTCAATTGCATTTGCAATTTTTTCCATTGCATTGGACATAACTTGTAATTCCGAAACAATGTGATCTTCCACTCGTGCTTTTCTTTTCTTACCCGTGTTGGATGGTGTTGACACTGAAGGTGTTGATGATGAGGGAGCTTGAGTTGTTGGTGTTGTTGGAGTACTCTCGCTCCCAAATGGTTGAAAACTCTCTAAATGAACCTCATTATTGGCTTGCATATTATCAATGTCCCCAATATTCATATAACACCTTTCCTTTTCCCATCTTTGAACCTTCTCCTTTGCACTTTCAGCTTCAGATCCAGTGGCTCTATCTTTCTCATAGATCTCGCGAACAAGATCCAAATTAGGTAAAGGCTTCCCTCGAAGTTGCTTCACCTTTTCGTTAACCTATCAATCAAAATACAAGAAACGATGTCAACAAACTTCATGCATAAAAAATAATACAAATAAAAAATTGTAACTATATAAGTATTAAATAAAATACCTGTATCAGGCTTTGCCACACCTCTGGAACCGCTTCAAATGTCTTGGTAACATCATTCCATCCAATTCCACTTTTGCCATCAAGAAATATTGCCAAATGCATTTCTTCCCTTAAAGTTCTCAACCGATTTACAATTTTGCTCCGATTAATCTTAACCCCATACTTTTCATTAACTTCCTTTATCACCTCTCTATATGCACCAGCACTAAAATTTCTATCCTCCTTTTGGCCTTTATTTTTTTGCTCCCTAAGAACCTGAAGCATGCACCTATCCATTTCATAATTCCACCTAAAATATCCATCAGCTTTTTTTTCATCATAATTCACCTCTACGTCCATCTTCACCTATTTTTTCCAAACACAATCCAACACAAGCCATCTTATATTGTTATTAACTCTTATTTTTGTCAACAACATAAACAAGCATAAAATTGTTAAAGATAATTACATTCAACTGACAAACAATCATCTTTACAAGTGGCAGTAACAAAAAGAGACAAAAAACATAAACAAAGTTACATAATGTGGTAATGACAAAAATTTCAACAATTCAATGTTGACAAACATAATCATTCCACATATGCGCAGCGATAGTATTTCTTAATATTTCTCCTATTCTACCATCTTCATTCCTAGCAATTCCTCCAAAGACATTATCATCCTCATGATCACTATTCAAAAGCTCTCTATCAACTCTTGCAATAAGTTCTTCATCCGGATCATATTGTATCAAAAAATTATGTAAAATACAACAAGCTAACATAATTTCCGATAATGTGTTCACATCATATCTTGACATCTCAGATAAAATGGGAAATCTGCACTTCAAAACACCGAATGACCTTTCAATTGCATTACGTAATGAAGCATGTCTCAAGTTGAATAACTCTTTTGCATTAGTTGGAGCTTGCCAAGAATACTCTTTTAAATGATATCGAGTACTTCTATAAGGAGCAATAAATCCAGACCTCAGCATATATCCAACATCAACTAAATAGAATTTACCTATAAATAAAAGTAAAAACATTTACTACATGCTTATTGACAATAACACTTTTTGTATATAATATGGAATTTAATAATCTTCAACTAAAAGATACCTTGAGGAACAATGAGCTTATCTTCTTTAGCTAATGCATTATCTAAAATTCTTGAATCTAAGGCTGAACCTTCCCATCCAGGTAAGACGTATGTAAATTTCAAGTCAAAAGTGCATGCAACCAAGACATTTATTATAGGATAACTCTTCCTTCCTTTGTACCTTGATATATTTTCCTTCGAAACTTTTACTTTGATATGTGTTCTATCAAGTTCTAAAAAGTCCATAAAATGCATTAGAATTTTTTTATTAATATAAAAAAGTATGTTTTTGTATATAAATTGTTTTAAAAAATACCTGAAAATATGGATAAAATCTTCCTCTGCTATTGATTATTTCGAGAGGGACAACCAAACCATTTGGTTGAACCAAAAATTGATCCTCAAGGGTAATTATTGCTCTGAGTACTTGGTGGAAGTGATGACTAATTGTTTCAGTAGATTGTCAGAAAAAGAAACTTTGTGAACGAGTGCTAGCTCTACCACTTAAAATATGTAAAAATGTTCCAACTTGTTCCTTAAACAAACTATATTGGTTATCTCTTAACAGTCCCCTCCCACGAAAAATTGAACATAAGCGAATAAATGCATCATAACTCAAGCATAAAATGCTAAGTGCATTGTAATGTATCTTTATTGAGATTAGTAATTCTTCACGTACAATTTCTCTATAACCTCTTTTTGGATGCATTAGCTGTCTATTAGCTCGAGACATATATTGATATATATGTCTCAAGCAAACCAAAAAATCCGCATAAGCTACCATAGCAAGTAGAGCATTTCTTTCAAATCCTCTCATATCGCCTGTATTTAAATTTTATTTATCGCCACAAAATAAGTAGAAAAAAAATATTGACATATCAGTTCGTACTCCTATGACACGTTCACATCTTTAAAAAGAAAGAAAGGGAACATGACAGCTTCAAATTTTCGGTGAAACCAACAAGTCTCGCTATATTACAAATCAACTTGTTAACTCTAGCAAGGATACAAATCATTTCATAAGCATATAATATAAATTGTAGCAACTCCTAGCATTTATACGAGATTGAGCAAACAAACAAGAGAATGAAACAGTAAGAGCACGAGAATCTCCAAGACATCATGTTCCTACTTGGTTTTAATGAAAAGGTTCACCAACGTAACTTTATTGTACAAAGGAATAATGGTTGTGTTTTAATATAGATTCTGCTAAAAAAAGTGAGCTTCAACTGATATATGCGGTGCTTCTTATTGATAGCTCAAGTTCTAATTCTCAAACATATAAATAAGCAAAAGAAAGAGAATTTTCTAACAATAAATAAATCACAATTTTCAAGTTGGCTGCTTCAGACAAGTGTATTAATTTCCTATTGTGTGCTTCAGCTGAGAGGAGTTGATTGTCCTACTTACCAAGTGTGAAATTCTTCAAAGGGAAAGGAATCAACTACTGAAAGTAGCATAGAACAGAAAAGTGGTGTTTGAAGCAGCTATATTAAGGAATCAGTTGTCATCGAGAACAATATCAAGTCAAGGATCTGTCAAGTGCAATTCACTCCCTTCAAAAACGAAGACCAACCACTCCCTTCAAAAACTAGCAACCTAATTTCCCCCAGAAACCCATTCTACATAATACGAAATTAACACAAACCTGTCGGAGGTGCCGAAGAGAAGGTGTTGTTCTTCTTCTTGGTGGGAGGGTGGCTACGTTGAGGAGTGGCTGCGTTGAAGAGTAGTGAGATGGGAATTGAAGAGTGGTTGTGTTGAAGAGTAGTGAGATGGGAGAAGAGTGGCTGCAGTTGAAGAGATAATAGGGTTATTGCGTGGGTATTATTGGAAGACTCGTTTTAAACGTTTAAAAATGAGAGTTGCAAGCGTTTGTAATTCAATTCATGAGGGTTTGTAGTTTAATTGAATTTATAAAGAGTAGTGGGTTTCAATAACATATATGAATTAAATTCATCTTTGTCTTTTTGTTCCAAACAGTTGAATTGAATTCAATGTTGTAATTGAATTCAATTCTTATGGTTACAAACAGGTTGTAACGCGAAACAGAAGTTCCTTAGTCTTGTTTAGATGAGCTTTTGGGAAGTTAATAAACACTTTGTTCTATCACAAAAGTCTTTTTTAAGAAAAATGGGTGTTTGATTGTAAAATAAAAAATAATCCTTTAATAGATATGATTTTTTTGGCAGCTAAAATTTAACTTTTTAAAAAGCTCAAATTTGGAGCTTCTTAAAAAAACCTTTTAAATGACTTTTTCAAGTAGATTTTTTAGATCGATTAATGAGCCTATTTTTTAGTCTCTTTTGCCGTTATGTTTTACATATAATTCCCACAATACCCACAATAAATGTATAATTTATTATGTATTTAACTATTTACTCAACTTGAATATTTATTTTGGGATTTATATAATATTATTTGGCTTTTTATATGTGTTAATATTTATTTTTGATATTAGTTTTACTTATGTTATAATTAATATAAAAGATTTGTTTAGATATATTTTTATTTATGTTTTATATGGTTTAAAATTATATAATAATTAATATATTATGCTTTGCATATTGCTTAATATACTTTAAATAATATTTATATGCATAAATAATATTTATTACAAAATAAAATATAGTTAAAATTAAAAGCTCTTTTTATTTTTATGTTGCCAAATAGTTTACTGCATAAAGCTCTTTCAAAAAAGCTCTTTTTTAAATGACAGCCAAACAGTTAACTGGCTTCTTAGAAAAGTTCTTCTCAGAAAAGATCTGTAAAAAAAACTCTTTTTTAAATGACAGCCAAACAATTAACTAGCTTTTTAGAAAAGTTCTTCTCAGAAAAGATCTATAGAAAAAAGCTCTACTGACAAAAGCTCTACTGGTATAAGCCCAACAAAACAGAGACTTAGTACTACTTATCTCCAAAGTAAGGTAAGAAAGAACCTTGGATTGTTCACAAGTAAAGAAGGATGCTTTTATGTATATAATATATGTAGGAGTAAAAGACAAAAACACCCCCTATAATGAGAGAAATTTTGGAAAAACCGGTTGTAATTTAGAATTCTCGAAAAAAAAGTCTCTCTTGTTTTACATTAACCAAAAAAACCTCGTGCATTTTACTATTATTAAAAAAATTAACGAAAGTTGTGACGTAGTAACGTTAAGCTACGTGGACCAAATTTGAACATACTAACGTAGCCTGAAGATGCCACATGTTCCAATTGTCTGACCAAAAAACCCAACCCACCTTTACTGACTTGATTTGACCCACTTAACTTATTTTCAACCCACCTGTCTGTTCCCCAAATCAATTGCCCCAAATCCCTAAACTAAACATACGAACCATATATAATCTCTGATGATTCTAGGCGATGGCGAGGGGTGTAGGTGGAAGAGACAACAATGCAAGTGGTAAGGACGTAAGTGGTATCAGAGACAATAGATGGTGTCAGAGACGACAAGCAATGTCAAAGACAATAAGCGATAGGGACATAGGCAACAAACAGAGAGGTAATTCTCGCCCCTTTTCTTCTAAATAATAATTTCTTCATGCGATTAGTATATTATGGTGATTTGCTTTCTCTATCAAATTCGTGTACTCTTCTCGCTTCCCTTGCTATCTTTCATTTCAGGCCTCTTTTTGGTGTTGGACTGTGTTTTTTTTTCGTGTTTGAAGGAGTTTTCTATTTATATGAATAATAGTAATGAAGTTGATGATGAATTGAAGGACAATAGTGAATGTGGTTTGTTTTTAGTTGATAAGCTCAACACAGAATTGAGGTTGAAGAGTCTTTGTTTATCTGGGATTCGAGGGGATAATTTAGGAATCAGGTGGTTAATGGAGAGCTACAAAAAGCTTAAGAAATTGAAATTATTATGTTCACGTTGAGATTATCTAGTGCTTCACTATGTTCTTGTTTAGTATGGCCAAGTTAAATTATGTTAGGCACTAAAAGCTTTAGTCATCCATCATGTCTTCTTAGTGATACTTGGTTTAGTGAATATTTACACTCTTCACTAGAGATATTCTTGAATTCTTGAATTTTGTTTTTTCCCCCTATTTGTCTTAATAGGCTGAGTAGTTCTAAATTGTGAAATTGCATTTTGAATTTTTTTCCTTATATTAACATGTCTTGTTTTCTTAATTCTTATCTTGTTTTCTTAATTGTTTGTTTTTATATAAGTCATGAAGTAGATCTTGTCTTTCACTCTTACATATTATATTATGTTACATACTTAAATATATGATTAAAGAGCTATAGCTAGATTCTTAGATATGATTATGTCAGGTTTACCATATCATCCCAGTCCTTTGAATTATATTCTTTCACCAGTTTCAACATCGATCCTATAGGCATTGTTCGATATAAATTAGTCCAAAGTGTAAAACTAGATTAATGGTTAATGAGACACTAAATGTCTACACACTGATATGCTTGATAGGTCTTTCTTGGTAGGCTAATCATGTCCTGTATTATTCAATTGTGTTACACTCTTACATATTGTAACATGTTTTGAATCTTAGTACTTATACGAAATTTTGTAAAATATAAAGCTTACTTTCATTTAGATGCTTAGGATGTTTATGTATTTAGGCTCTTCAATTATTTCAAGCTTCATATGTTTGAGTATATATACTTTTTCATTATTTCAAGCTTCATAAAATATATTGTGTATGTAGGCTCTTCTATGATTTCATAACATTGACGTTTATAAGTTAAAATGTGAAGTCAAACCTTAGGAAATGAATCCTAAAAGAGCTACAGTTGAAAAAATTATGAAAAGTACATACGTTATGTTTCTTGGAATTAAATAACATTTATTAATTAAATGCTTTATAACTTATTTTTGTTTGTTCTTTTGTCTTTCTTATGTGGCAGAACTTAGGATTGAGTTTTAGTTCTGGCATTGAGGGACCTTCAAATTTACCACAACTATGAACTATGAAGGAGGAAAAATGTATAATTTTTAAGTAGTGTCGTATCATTTAACCATATTGCAATTTATATACACAACAAGGGACTTGGGCTATGGAGAGGTTGGAGTTTTTAATTATAAATTTTCTTGTGAGTCTTTTGAGGATGGAATTAAGGAATTAATAAGTAAGAATGTCATAATCGTCATGAATAATGTAATTGAAAAAAAGGTTATGAGATTTGAAGTTTTTTTAGATAGTGTTGTGTATCCCGTTTTGAGAGATAAGAAAGGATGTGTAGAAGATAGTGAACAAGTTGATTAT
>JAOTAW010095023.1:0-15701 GCA_025629945.1 Erythroxylum savannarum
ATTTACAAAAAGCCTAAAGATCTATTCAACCCCCCCTTCTAGATCGCTAACATCCCCTCCCCCCTCCTTGAGTACCACTGGGGACTAAAAAGTGGTATCAAAGTGAGGCTATTATACTAGCATTTCTAATGAAATCCTATAGCAAAGATTATAATGACATATTTAGGAGCTTCATCATTATAATTCAGCAAGAGGGAGAAAGCACTAGTAGACCACCTTTCTTTAATGACAATGATTACCTTTATTGAAAAATTAGGAGGAGATTCTTATTACTATCTAAAAGTGTAGACCTTCAAAAAATGGTATCAAATGGTCCCCTTATTCCTACAAGAAGTATAAATAACAAAAAGGTACCCAAATTAAAGGAATAATGGTAACCTCAAGATAAAAGATTAGTTTGCTTTAATAGTAGGGCCATAGATATCTTTTTTGTCCATTAAGTAAAAATGAATTCAATAGGGTCCTTATATATGAAATAGGTTACAAAATTTGACATACTTTAGAAATTACATATAAAGGAACTAATCAAGTTAAGGAAAGTAAGCATGCTAATAAATCAATATGAATTGTTTTAAACCAAGCTAACGAAAGCATATCTAGCATATATACTAGATTTATTTATATTTTTAATGCTCTCAAAGGTCTTGGAAAGACCTATAATAATGTTAAAATGTTAAGAAAGTTGCTTAGGTCAATTCCAAAGACATGGAAAGCTAGCATGATAGTTATACAAGAAGCCAAGGATCTAACAACATTAACACTAAAGGAACTTATTAGATATCTCCTCAATTATGAAATGAGACTCCAATGGACACAAGAAAAAAGGATGCTCCTAAAGAAAAAGAATTTAGCATTCAAAGCCTCAAAAGAAGAACCAAGCTAAGAGGAAGAGACATCCACTAGTAACAACAAAGAAGAAGACATTGGCTTACTCATTAGAAAATTCAACAAGTTCTTGAAGAAGAAGTTATCAAAAGAAAGGATTTCAATGAAGCTAAAAGTGGTTCAAAACATAACTCCCTTGTCATTATTTGCTTTAAATGTAAAAAAAAACTATGCATATAATGTCATAATTCCTCTACTCAAAGATAATGGGAAGTATGCGAGAAACTATGAGAAGGAGAAAAAGGACAAGAAGAAAGAACTTAAAGCATCAACTTGGGATGACATAAGGGAATTCAAAAGTGAGCATTTAGAAGAAGAGATAGCTTATATGTTCTTTATAGCTATGGATAATGATGAGGTAACATCTAACCATAATTCTTGTGATAATGATAATGATAGTGATTTTGATTTAACATTGATAAGTGTAAATTGCATCATGTTTTAAGGCTTAATTTGATATTTATTTAATTGTTAATTCAATCATTTAGTATGTGTTTAGGTTAGAATTGTGTTAGTTTGTTAATTATTTAGGTTTTAAGTGTTTTATGGGTTAGTACGAGTCTTTGAGCTTAAATATTATATTTTTGAGGTACCTTGATGTGTTTGGTAGTGTTTTAGGTCAACATCAAAAAACGGAGGAGTTTTGGAGACATTCATGCCAAAATAATGACCCATAATCATGGAATGTTAGGCCATGATCATGATAGAAGCTCAAGGAATGACCCACCAAACGGCTTGGATGTGGCCTACAATTATGGCCTGCAAGGTCACGGTCATCGCCTGGGTCGGGCAGACATGTAGACACTCAAGAACGTCATGTTTTGAGGGATTTTTTGGACCTTTCAGACCCCGGAGAAACCCTAAGGTTACCCAAAACATAACAGGATATTTGAAAGAACAAGAAAAAGAGGCAGAGTGAGTTTTTGCACCAGGCACCTTGAAAAACCCTAAAGAAGAATCATCGAGAGATAGAGGAAGAGAGCAAACAAGGGAGAAGAGGAGAAGAAGCTAACTCGACGTACTTCCCAGATTAGGAGGTTTCTCGACATCGCTATCTCCCATCATCCATTTAAATTGAATTTCTTATTTTTTTTCAGTTTTATTATTGTATAGAATTGGAATAATAGTTGATGATAGGATCTAGAATGTCAAAGATGTTCTATACTTACCTTCAAAATTTTATTCTTGAATTAATGAAAATCTGATTGTTTCTGTGTTTATTGGATTTGTTGTGGTTTGATTTTATGATTGCATAATTCGATAATAAACTGAAAGGGTGAATCTGTAATAGTCAGTTTCTAAAACTACTGAGAGTTGGAATGTTAGATTACTTAGTCACATGAATTACATCATATTAGAATGAATTTGTTGCACTTAGGATATGATTTTTATGACTATCATAGGTTGGAGAGTGTTCATTGACTATAGGAAGCATAATTTGGCCACTAAGAAAAATCATTTCACATTTCCTTCTGTAGACCAAAGGATGAGATGCGCCACCTCCATTGACCCCACCACGTTGAGCCCATCTTGCCCTTAATCTATTCTATTCTTCATCTTATGTTTTTGTGTTTTCTGTTCATTGTGTTGTTTATTGGTTTTAGGTGTTCTCCTTTTCACATTGAGGACAATGTGTTCTTCAAGTGTGAGGAGGTAGTCTTTGCATTTATGCTTGCATTTTTTGCATGTCATTTAGGATGCATGTTAGGTTGTTAGTATTAGGTGTGTCATTTTCCCTACATTTGAATCTTTATGATGAATTTGTTGCCATGAGATTCTATCATGCTGGTTGGAATGAGATTAAATGCATGCAAGAACTTAAATTAGGCTATCTTCTGGACCAATTTGACCTTTCAAATGATAAAAGTTGTCTTTGAGTCTTCACAAAATTTGTAGACCGTGAATTCCTATTTCAAACCATCCAAAGAACACCTTAATCCGATATCTATGGGGAAAGTTATGGTAATTTCTACAATTCATCTGACCCTTCATCTGGTTTCATCTGACCCTATCATCTGGTCCATTTTTGACCCTTCAGATGATAGAATTTGTCTTTGTGGTCTTAATGCAAGTTGTAGATCTTGAAGTCCTCTTTCAAACCATTAAAAGAACACCTTAATCCGATATCTATAGGGAAAGTTATGGTAATTTCCCCAATTCGTCTGACCCTTCATCTGGTTTCATCTAACCTTATCATCTAGTCCATTTTTGACCCTCCAGATGATAGAATTTGTCTTTGAGGTCTTCATAAATATATACCTTGAAGTCCTCTTTCACTCCATCCAAAGAACACCCTAATCCGATATCTGTAGCGAATGTTATGGCAATTTTCCCAATTCATCGACCCTTCATCTCGTTTCATCTGATCCTATCATTTGGTCCATTTTTGACCATTCAATTGATAGAATTTGTCTTTTAGGTCTTCAAGATCGTGACGTCCTCTTTCAAGCCATCCAAAGAACACCTTAATCCGACATCTATGGGAAAAGTTATGACAATTTCTCCAATTCATCTGACACTTCATCTGGTGTCGTCTGACCCTATTGTCTAGTCCATTTTTAGCCCTTTATATGATATAATTTGTCTTTGAGGTCTCTATTAAAGTTTAAAATATTGAAGTATCCTTTCAAACCATCCAATGAACACCTTAATCTGATATCTATAGGGAAAGTTAGGGCAATATTCCCAATTCATATGACCCTTCATCTGGTTTCATCTGATCCTATAATTTGGTACATTTTTGTCCTTTCATATGATAGAATTTGTCTTTAATGTCTTCATTAAAGTTGTAGATATTGAATTCCTCTTTCAAACCATTCAAATATCACCTTAATCTGATATCTATAGGGAACGTTATGGCAATTTTTCCAATTCATTTGACCTTTCATCTGGTTTCTTCTGACCCTATCTCTAGGTCCATTTCTGACCCTTTAGATGATAGAATTTATCTTTAAGGTCTTCATAAACGTTTTATATCTCGAAGTCTCCTTTCAAACCGTCTAAGAATGACCTTGATCTGACATCTTTAGTGAAAGTTATGCCAGTTGTCCCATGATAGGTGCAATATGATTGACGGCAAAATCATGTTTAATTCTTTCGGCCATAACCTTGTTATCTGACCTAAAAATGAAATGATTCTTGAACCCATAGATTCTTAACACATTTTTCTATCCCTCCATAGATTTTGATAGCATTTGGTATTGATTTGAAAATGATTGTTTGAATTAAAGTAAGGGTATCGATTGGAAGAGTAAGAATTGGATGTTTTACTGAACATACTTTGGTATTTTGATGATTTCTGGACTGGTAGAGCTTTGAATAAGATGATTCTTATTTCAAAATAAACTAGAGACATGGAGCTACAAATGATATGAAGAAATTGAAATCTAATTCAGTCTCTGAGACTTTCAATTTCTGGGAGGAATTTAAGTATACTGTTTCAATATAAGAACAGTCTGAAAATGTTTGGGGCAATACTTTCAAATCTTTGAAACAAATTGAATGATTTTGGTGTCATTAGAAACTTAAGACAATGGGGAACATTTTTCTAGAAGAAAGTGATATGTCAGAATGTTCCAGGTTATTTTTGGCAAGATACTTAAGCATAAAAGACATAAGGCATAAATGGAAGGGCAAATTGGACATGTCTCAATCATTAAGGGCATAATTGGAAGAAGAAGTGTTGTCTAGCATTTTAAGAAGAGAGAAGAACGAAAATGGAAAAGAAAAAAAGAGAGTGTCATGAAGAAGAAAGGGAAATACAAAGAGAAGAAGAGAAGGAGAGAAAAAAGGGGAAACAAACTAAGGTTTAATTTTTCTTAGTCTTCAAGAGAGATTTTGGAGTTGTTCAAGAAGGGAAAAAGGTAGAGGAACAAAAGAGTTTCCCTTTAAGCTAAAGATCCCTTCATTTGGTGAAGAATTAAGGTAAGATCATTTTAAATCTTTTGGATTTTTGGAAGGATTTTAGTTCATGGAGTTTAGAAAATGATGGGGTTTAAGAATTCTAAAACCAATTTTAGTGATTGTGCTTTGAGAATTTTCAATTGAAAACCTATTGAGTGGGATTTTTGTAATTGTATAAAGGGATCAAAAGAGGCAAGAGGAATAAGAGAAGAGGCATTTTGAGCAAGTCTATAAGCAAGGAAATCAAGGTGGGTACATGTTTATAATAGAGGAAATAAGCCACTAATGTTTTCTTTGAATCAAAGAAGTTTAATGATTTCAATTGCATCATAAATGTGCATTTATTGCTCTTTGAATATGGTGAGAAAGTGCTACATGTTTGGTATATAAATTGTGTTATTGATTTATGAAATGAAAAATGGAAATTATTTTTGCAAGCATATCAAATTTATGAAATCAAGTTTTCGAAAAAGTGTCATTTTGGGCAACACGTTTACAAGTTATGAAATATGTATTATGTGGGTTTGTGGTGGTCCCCTAAGTTAAGTCACATGCACATTGACTAAGTTAAAGGCTTCTTCCACCTACCCGTTAGTGGCATGGAGCTCCTTCATAGACTCCCATAAGTTCACGGCTACGCAAAACCATTATGTGGGATTGCGTTAGTACATTCTGTTCACTGCTACACAGGACCCTTATGGGAAATGTGTAGTACGTTCTATTTTGGATCCACCTAAACCATTCTAATGTGCTTATGTTATGTTAACAAGTTTGATGCATTCATGTTTTGTAATTCGAGAACTTTGGTTAAGGTTTTGAGAATGATACAAATTATGATTTTAATTTAATTTTATATTGACCAATGAACATTTGAAAGGTTTTACTTATTTTTCGTTATAAACTATTACCCATGAGCTTTCAAGGTCACCCCCTTTTTTTCCCATCTTCAGGTGATAGCTAAGAGATAAAGTGATCAAGAGCCTAAGGGAATTACTTCAAATTGCTATTTTGTAGTTTGAGTTGGTTTTCGGAAAGCACAATGTTTTAGTCGCATTTTAAGTTTATTTGTTCAAGAATATTTTGTAATTTGAGATTTGAGACGATGATGTAATATGGCTTGGGATGCCATAAAAGAATCGTAAAACTTTTTTCTTTTGATGTTAATGAAATATGAATTGTGTACGGACGATATTGAGTTAGAATAAGATATACTTAAAGAAGTTGTCAACTTAAGATGATTATCTACTTGAGCAGATGGTTTTTGAACATGAATAGTTGATATATATATATAAAAGTGAGATGTTATGGAAAAAAAATAGGAATTATGAATGATGAGATGTAGTTGAATGGGATGAGTCAGTTGAGTTGAGATTTGAGAGTTTAATGAAGTCAATTTGGTAGTTGAATGGTTATGTTCAGGACATCCCAAGTTTGTACAATGCAAATTTCAAGTTTTCCATAGGGGCAAAATTTATGTTATGACTTTAGGAGAAAAAATGTATTGATCTAGGCTAAATTAGACAAAGTTGTCTTCTAGAAAGTTGTAGCTTATCTTTCTAGCTTTCTAACGGTATATAGTATGGAATTTTTGGACATCGGAGTCGAAAGTTATGATCTTTATAAGTAGAGATGTTCTGGAAAGTGTAGATAGTGATTTAGAACTTGTAGGGATGTGAGGAAGACCTAGTAGAAATACCCATCTTCTTATAATCTATAGACTGAAACATCTTCTACTGAAACATCTTCTGGTGCACTGTAAATTGAAACATCTTTTGGTGCACTGTAGACTGAGACATCTTTTGGTGCACTGTAGACCGAAACATCTTCTGGTGCATTGTAGATTGAAACATCTTCTGGTGCACTGTAGATTGACCGAAACATCTTCTGGTGCACTGTAGACTGAAACATCTTCTGGTGCACTGTAGACCGAAACATCTTCTGGTGCATTATATACTGAAACATCTTCTGGTGCACTGTAGACTGAATCATCTATCCTATCATCTGGTCCAATTTTGACCCTCAAGATGATAGACTCTATCTTCAAGTCTTCATGAAAGTTGTAGATCTAGAAGTTCTCTTTCAAACTGTCCAAGAATGACCTTAATTCGACATCTATAGAGAAAGTTATGCTAATTGTTCCAAAATAGGTCCTAGACTGAAACCTTCCTTCTTATCCACTTAGACTAAATCATCTACCCTATCGTATGGTCCAATTTTGACCCTCTAGATGACAAATTCTATCTTCAATGTCCTCTTGAAAGTTGTAGATCTATAAGTTCTCTTTCAAACCGTCTAAGAATGACCTTGATATGAAATCTCTACCTTGATCTGAAATCTCTAGCCAAAGTTATGCTAATTGTCCCAAATTGTCTACCCTCTCATTTGGTCTCATCTTACCTTTCGTCTGGGATTGTCTCACCCTATCTTCTGGCCCAATTTTGACCCTTATATGATAGAATCTATCATCATTGTCTTCATAAAAGTTGTAGATCTAGAAGTCCTCTTTCAAATCGTCTAAGAATGACCTTGATCTGACATCTATAGAGAAAGTTATGCCAATTGTCCCGGATCATCTACCCTCTCATCTGGTTTCGTTTGACCTTTCATCTAGGATCATCTTACCCTATCTTCTGTTCTAATTTTGACCCTCTAGATGATAGAATCTGTCATCAAGGTCTCTTGAAAGTTGTAGATCTATAAGTCCTCTTTCAAACCGTCTAACAATGACCTTGATCCGATATCAATAGAGAAAGTTATACCAATTGTCCCAAATCGTCTAACCTTTCATTTGGTTTCATCTGACCTTTAGTCTGGGATCATCTTACCCTATCATCTGGTCCAATTTTGACCCTATAAATGACAGAATCTGTCTTCAAGGTCTTTTTAAAGTTGTAGATCTATAAGTCCTCTTTCAAACTGTCTAAGAATGACTTTGATCCGACATCTTTAGAGAACATTATGCCAATTGTCCCGAGATAGGTTCAATATGATTAAGGACAAAACCTTGTTTAATTCTTTCAGCCATAACTTTGTTATCTGACCTCCTAATGAGATGATTCTTGTCTCTAAATAAACTAGAGACATAGAGCTACAAAGTATCTGAAGGAATTAAATTTTATTTCAGTCCCTAAGACTTTCAAATTCTGGGTGGAAGTTGAGTATAGTGTACTCTTTCAGTCTAATAACAGTCTGAAAATGTTTGGGTCCTAACTTTCAGATTTCTAAACTAAATTGAATGATTTTGGGTATCATTAGAAACTTAAGAAAATAGGGAGCAAATGTTCTGAAGAAATTAAATTGTAATTCCAATTTGAGGTTTCCCAAAAATCTGTGCTGAAGTGGGAGAAATGAGTTTGTTTTTTATGTTTGACCTTTGTGGGATGATGGCTAATGAGGGTTCATGGAAATACCCCTATAGGATAATATGCTCACATTTTATGACTCCGAATATTGGGCTCTAGAATCGGGGTCCAACACAGTTGTAATATCAGAGCAAGAGTTGTGTGCCTAAAACGGGATCCAACATTTATGGTATTAGAGCAAGAGTTGGGTTCTGAGATCAGGATCCAACATTTATGGCATCAGAGCAAGAGTTGGGCTCCAGAATTGAGATCCAACATTTATGGTATCAGAGCAAGAGTTGGGTTCTGGAATCGGGATCCAACACCTTATATGTAATTTTCTTGTGTTTTGATGACTACGTGTTGATTCCAATAGTCACATACTAAACAACAAGCATAGTTTGTCCGAAGACATCACTTTGTTTGGTGTCAAGGTTTGTTTGTGATTCATTTGTAATTCCTTGCTTTTTGTTTGCAGTTTTGTAATTTTTGCTTTTTTTTTTGGTGTAAACACCTTAGTACTCTCATTTATATGTTCTTAGACTTTATGATGTGAGTGATTTTAGTTATGATAAAACTTCACCTTCAATTTGCTTTACTAATAAATAGTGGAACAAACTCTATGTCTTTGTAGGATCTTTCTCTCTTCCTATTTCCTTTTGTTTTGTGGTCTATTAAAGAGACCTGAAATGTATATGGGGTAGGTCTTGCGACTAAAGATAAACACACAATCATCCCATAGATGGTATTACTAGTGAAGATGCGTAAGGATATCTGTTATTCTAACTTGCATTGACTTTTTTTAAACATAATAATACATTTGACACACTCATAACATATATTTGGAAAGTATTGTATCAATGTTTGATACATTCATAAAGTACATTTGAAAAATCAAATGATTAAGAATTGCTAGTTTTTATTACACAATCTTTTCATTATGTGCACGAAATCAATGATTGGTTTTGATCATTAAATGGGGACCTAGGATCCATTGCTATGTTTTAATGTAATTTAGATTGGTTAGTCCTCTATTAATGTTTTCCATTTTATAGGCGATCAATTTTTTGGACATGTTCACCTTGAATAGTGATGTGAGGGACGGATCCAAAATTTTTTTTGAGTTAAGGCAAAATTTTAATGGGAGCAAAATTTTATTTTTTTATGTGATCAAAACTTAAAATAATAATTTTTTATATGAAATTTTTTGAGGCCCCCAATGTAGATCCACCCATGGATGTGATTTTTTGTAGAAAGTTTGTTTCTAGTGGTCTCTAGTAGAATTTGATGTATTGTTGATTTGTTTTTAATCTTTGTCATATATTTCCACTTGTAGACTTTTGATCTTTGTCATCTTTTTCCATTTGTAGACTTTTGATCTTTGTCATCTTTTTCCAATTATTTAAAAATAAGCTAGTTATTTCCTATACAACCAGTTTCACAAAGTCATAATGCTAAAATCTTCCATTAGTTTTTCTGTACATGCATGTTTATATTTTTGAAAGCATATCTTATCTAATTTTTATTGTTTAGTTTCTACCTCTTGTACCTTTTTAGAGTCATGTTTCCATATTTTTACTACTAATATGTTTTATCAAAAACCAATGATACAATTATTTATAACGCAAATGTCGGTAAATTTTGAATTTTATTATGGTATGGTGTTGGAAAGACATGACATCAATAAATATGTTAAGGGAAAGATTGAAAGGAAGAATAATATGGGTGTTGATGAACTTAAAATGCTCGTTTAAAAAGAATTGTTAGAAGATAAAGGACATAGAGTAGTAATTGTTCTTTGTGTTTGGGCTCCCTTCCTTACTAGGGAGAATCTTTGATTCATTTAGATGCTTATGTATTGGAATGATACAATAATTGAGACATATACTTGAAGGATTGAACGCAAACTACTATCTCAAGTTCCTTTTCAAAACATAGCATCAAATAGGTGCCAACAAGTAGAATTTTACCTATTAAACTATAGATATATATGTAATGTTATTGCATCTTACAGTTTTTTAATCAAATAACCAAGTGAAAATTTTGTAAGATAGAATAATGATAGGCCTGAAAAACTGAAGCACTAATAGAATAACAAACTCTTATATACATCATCAAAGGTTCTTCCAAATTGTCATAATATATGTACCACTTCAGCTAATGCAACTCTGAAAACCTATTAGATATATGAAAATATGTTTAATACTAGAGTTAGGGACATCAAATGGCTAAGAAATATAATCACATGGCACCTATAAAATAAACATAAAATACACATATTAAACTTATATCAAATCTGCATAATTTAATGAATCAATATACATATTCAGCTCTTGTGAGCAATAATAAATCTTACGGATAAGGCTTTTACCTTAATGCACAAAAGATGTCTGACATAATATTTTACAATAACAAATCTTCAATTCATTTACCAACACTAGATACCCATATGAAACCTATAATTTGAATGTTGATTTACCTTAATGCACAAAAGATGTCTGACATAATTTTTTACAATCTCACACTCATAACATATATTTGGAAAGTATTGTATCAACGTTTGACACGTTCATAAATTACATTTGAAAAATCAAATGATTAAGAATTGCTAATTTTTATTCCACAATCTTTTCATTTTGTGCATGAAATCAATAATTGGTTTTGATCATTAAATGGGGTCCTAAGATCCATTATTATGTTTTTAATGCAATTTCAATTGGTAGTCCTATATTAATCTTTTTCATTATATAGGCAATCATTTGTTTGGACATGTTCAATTGGCATTGACATAATAGGAATATTTCGTCTATTAAGGAGGATTCCCCAAATACCTAAAATTTCCTCTATTATTCTTTTTCATTTTATAAGCGATCATTTTTTTGGACATGTTCACTTTTAATGGTGATGTGATCCTTTGTAAAAAGTCTGCCTCTAGTGGTCCTCTAGTAAAATTTGATGTATTGTTAATTTGTTTTTAGTCTTTTTCATATATTTCCATTAGTAGACATTTGACCTTTTTCATCTTTTTCCAGTTATTTAAAAATAAGCCAGTTATTTCCTATACAACCAGTTTCACAAGTCATAATGCTGAAATCTTCCGTTAGTTTCTCTGTGCATCCATATATATATATTTGAAAGCATATCTTGTCTAATTTATATTGTTCAGTTTCTATGTCTTGTACCTTTTTAGAGTCATGTTTCCATATTTTTACTACTAATATGTTTTATCGAAAACCAATGATACAATTATTTATAATGTAAATGTTGGTAAAATTTGAATTTTATTATAGTATGGTGTTGGAAAGACATGACCTCAATAAATATGTTAAGGGAAAGATTGAAAGGAAGAAGAATATGGGTGTTGATGAATTTAAAATGCTAGTTTAAAAAAAATTGTTAGATGATAAAGGACATAGAGTAGTAATTGCTCTTTATGTTTGGGCTCCCCTCCTTACTAGGGAGAATCTTTGATTCATTTAGGTGCTTATGTATTGGGATGGTACAGTAATTGAGACATATACACGAAGGATTGAACATAAAGTACTATCTCAAGTTCCTTTTCAAAACATAGTATCAAATAGGTGCCAACAAGTAGAATTTTACCTATTAAACTATAGATATATATGTAATGTTATCGCATCTTATAGTTTCTTAATCAAATAACCAAGTGAAAATTTTGTAAGATAGAATAATGATAGGCCTAAAAAACTGAAGCACTAATAGAATAACAAACTCTTATATACAACATCAAAGGTTCTTCCAAATTGTCATAATCTATGTACCAATTGAGCTAATGCAACTCTGAAAACCTATTATTAGATATATGAAAATATGTCAATACTAGAGTTAGGGACATCAGATGCCCAAAAAATATAATCACATGGAACCTATAAAATAAACATAAAATACACATATTAAACTTATATCGAATCTGCATTATTTAATGAATCAATATACATATTCAACTCTTGTGAGCAACAATAAATCTTACGAATAAGGCTCTTACCTTTATGCACAAAAGATGTATGACATAATTTTTTTACAATAACAAATCTTCAATTCATTTACCAACACTAAATACCCATATGAAACCTATAATTTGAATATTGATTAAATTTTTTTTAAAAATGATATCATTAAAACTATAATTGAAATATCTATTTTCATATTAATACATTGATAAAAAATGTTGACCAATGTTAGGATTTATATATGATATCTGTAATTTCATCTTCTCATTACAATTAGGGCAATTAATATACTGAGTCTAAAATATACATATAAATTATAATGAAATACAGTAGGGACAATAAATCCTAAAGTACTCAACATTTTAGTTTTTTTTAATTCAATACCCAAGCTTTTAAAATTTTCAATTAAGTGACTAATATTTTAAAACCTTAACAATTCAGTTTAAAATATTAGTTTTTGTTAATATGGCTTATAGATGAACATCTACATAGCATTTAGTAGACATCTATATGGCATTTAGTATACATGTCATATAGGAAAACCTTTTGAAATAAAATATTAAGATTTTAAAAGATTGTTCACTCAATTGAAAATTTTAAAAACTTGGCCACTGAATTGAAAAAATCTTAAAAGGTTAGCACTTTTAAATATGTCATCCCTACCATATATTATAATAAATATTGATATTATTTTACTGTTGAACATAATGTTTTCTCTTAATAAAATTGAGAATATATCATTTCAGTTTATGCTAAATTATCAAAATAACAATAAGCAAAATTATTGAATCCATTAACGACATCTTTACACTTTTCCTATGTCAAGTATATAATTAGTGTATAAGCAACAAAAATTAAATATATTTTATTTCCGCCCATATTTGTTTTAATGTTGATACAAAATCATCATAAGAATAATATATTGATATAAGATATCACACATGAAAAAATAGAAGATATCAAATATTTGAAATTTCAAGAAAAGTTTGTAACCTAATTAAACTGCTTCCTAAAGGGTTATTTTAACATACTTTACAAAGTATATTCAGTAGCAAATTATACCTTTTAAAGCATATTCACTAGCAAAACAGTCAAGTTTGATATTGTGCAAAGTAAGCCTAGAAAAGTAAACAAAAAAGAAGAATATGCAACAAAGCAGGATAAGAAGACAAAACAAATTTAAACAAATATTACCATTCACACACTCCTTAAGTAAATATACTAAGGACGAGTTGGGATGGACGACCACGCAATTCATCCCAACCGTCCATTTAATCCAACGGTTACATTCTCCCCCCTCCACGGAATCCATCCCAACCGTCCATTTAATCCAACGGTTCTCTCTCGGTCCACGCAATCCATCCAAACCGCCCTCTTCTCCATGCCCATTTAATCTCACGGCTTATATCTTTCATAGAATGTTGTGCCCCGCATCTCACGGCTTATATCTTTCATTAAATGTTGTGCCACGCATTCCATCCCGTTCGTTCATTTGTGTCTTTGTTAATCCATCGCGTTCGTCTATTTTATCTGCTCATTGAATGTTGTGCCTGAAAGCTTTCTTTATTACTCTCCATGCACCATGCCTCGAACAGTTCTGGAAAGTTTTCTCTCTGTTTTTTTAGCTTTCTGTCCTTCCCTTCCTCTGCAAAGTTTTCTCTCTCGGCCCTGGACGTGGTTGGTCGTCGTCGCCGTCTCCGTCGTGCCTACGGTTTCGGCTTTCGTAAGTTTTCGTTTTTGCTTTTGTTTCTATGTAGCTGCGATAAATTGTGGTTTTCCCTTTTTCCTTGAATTTTTGGCCTTTTTTTCTCTGCAGGTGTTGTAGTTTCTCTCCGGCGGGTGTTTTTCTTTCGACTTTGGTAAGTTTTATTTTTTTCTTCTGTTTCTCTGCAGCTTTTGACTTTTTTGATTGTCTTCTTAAGTTCTCGGTTTTTCCTTTTCTTTCTCTGCAGGTGTTACAGCTTGTCGTGGTCGTTTGTTTCGTTTTATTGAATGGACGACCAGTGTTGTAGTTTTCCTCCGGCAGGTCTGTTTTTTCTATTTCCTTTTATTTTTAACCTTTTTGTCATTGTGTTCTTAAGTTCTCGGTTTTTTTGTCTCGGACAGGTCTTTGTCTTTCGGCTTTGGTAAGTTTTCCTTCTTTCTTTTGTTTCTCTGTTTCCTCTTTCTTTTTCCCTTTATTTAAGTTGTCGGTGTGTGGTCTTGAGTTTCTCTTTCGTGTGATAACTTTTCGTTTTCCCTTTTTCCTTGTTCCTTTTTCCTTTATTTTTTGTTCTTTGTCTTTGTTTTGTTTCTTTGCAGGTGTTGTAGTTTCTCTCCGGTAGGCCTCGTCACAGTTTTTGTTTTCCTTTTTGGCTTTGCTTTTTTTACTTTGCCTTTCACCCAGGTTTTATTGTGCGTACAGATGACCGCCGGTTCTCTCCGGTTCCTTCGTGGTTTCTGTTTGGTAAGTTTTCGTTTTTCCTTCAGCGTTGATGGTCTACGGTTTTGTTCTTCTTTTTGTCTGCCTTTGTTAACTTCTTTCGTCCAGGTTTTATTATGTGTACAGATGCCCTACTGTTTTATTCAACATTTGGACGAACGCGCTGATCAGGACCCCCAATAACATCTCGGAATAATGTCGCTGTTTTCAAGGAATGCCATGATCTCGAATAAAAGACGAACAATTTTGAGGATATAAACGCATTGATCTGAGAACAATGCGTTTATTTCAAGCGACGGAATATGTTTTAAGACTTGTAATAGGCTTAATATCGCATCGTCTTATATTTGTTTGTCAATTTCGTCCTAGTTTGAATAAAAGAGATGTTTTTCTACATTCAACTGCTTCGTCTTAGTTTCTACTTCTTAGCTTTCCTTTCATCTTACTTGTCTCTTTCTTAGTCTTAGTTTTCACTTCTTAGCTTTCCTTTCGTACTTTTGCCTCTGCGCTATTTGTACATGTCAATTAAATGATGACTTAATTCGGTGCGCAAACCTTGGTGGAGGTAATTAAGTTGCACACGTGAGAACAATTTCCTAATTTTCAAGCCATGGAATATGTTTAGGACTTCGAATAACCTTAATAGAAGAAACGCTTTTATGCATTCAACCGCTTCGTCTTAGTTTCCGGTTCGTCTTACTTTTCGTATCGTGTTACATTTGTCTGTCTGCTTCGTCCTAGTTTGAATAATTATCTTAATAAAAGATACGTATTTTCTACATTCAACGTCTGACAAACAATTTTGTTAATTTCAAGCGATGGAATGTGTTTTAAGACTTGGAATAGGCTTAATATCGCATCGTCTTATATTTGTTTGTCAATTTCGTCCTAGTTTGAATAAAAGAGAATTGTATCTGTCTTTGCACTTCATCTTATCATCTTTAGTTTTGCGCTTCCGTCTGCTTTTCTTACGTCTTATTTTCTATTTACTCCTTTTACATTGGTTATTATACAATTTAAATATTTCGTCTGCTTTTGATTTTGTGCTTCCCTCTGCTCCTTAGTTTTGCGCTTCCGTCTGCTTTTCTTACCTCTTATTTTCTATTTACTCCTTTTACATTGGTTATTATACAATTTAAATATTTTCTGATAATTTCATTAGTCAACTTTATTTAATTT
>JAOTAW010095545.1:0-15662 GCA_025629945.1 Erythroxylum savannarum
GTGTTCATGATAAGTTATACGCAAATCTTGATGATATATCTTTGAAGGAGAAAAGAAATATTCTTAGTAAATACTTATTAACTTTAGAAGCTCATAATTATTTTGTTGAAATAAAATTTTAGAGTGTTTTAGATAAAAGAACGGGATACCAACTTAACTTAGTTTTTTAAAGATATACAAATAAGAGGGAAACTCAATCAGATCAGAGGGATTGCGTATACAAATGGTGATCTTTGTTAGGATGAACATAAGTTAAAAGAGCTAGCTTATAACTACTTTAAAGATTTTGTATCATTAGAATCTATTTTTTCCTCATTAATGTAAAATTTGAATGCATTAATCTCTTCTTTCTTATATAAAGACAAATCAATATAATTACCTTATCTTTTACACCATTGAAGATTGAAAAACCCTATTTAGAATGTATATTAACAATGCTCATAGTCTATATGGGTTAAATATGCCTCTTCTTTTATTTAGAAAAGTTAGAGATTTTTTAGCTACTAGGTTATCAATGCTGATATGGAATTTCTAGTGTAGGATAATGCTTAACTAATTGAACAAAATGTTCATTTTTCTTGTCATTCTTTTTTTGTCCCTAGCAAAACGAAAACTGAAAAGTAAACAAAACACACAATCATGAAACATTACAATAAAGGTTTAATGGCATCAAACCTCATGGAATTAACTTAACATCAAACATTAACCACTTAAAAAGTTCAACATACTAACTTATTCTATTCATATTCAAGTGTTTTGATTTGAATACACATATCAATCAAAATATTGACACCCTATTCATGCACATATGACACTTCTAAGCATATACTCATTATTATCAATCAATTAAAAAGATAAGCTATAACTATACTTTCCAGAAACTTCTTGCTATTTTAGAGGATTAGTGGGTTTAAATTTATTGCAAACACCATCTTTTTAGATTTTCTTTAACAATCACCTAGTTTTTTTTTTTTTTGTGCAAAGGTAAACACTTTGTCATGAATGTCTACCAATTACTCAACTAGATTACTTTTTTTATTTAGCTTGGCTAGGGTGTCATTCTAGCCTTTTGATAGAAAGAAAAACATTTTGTCATGAATTCCCCGATTACTTTGCCATGTCATAACTTTAAACTAGCAACAGAATAGGAATTTTATTTAACACACTTTTTTTTCAATTTAGTCTTCCTCATTTCTTCTTAGTCAATCACTTCCATTAAAGGTTACTAATAATGCCTATCAATTTAAATGAATGCAATTATAAGTGCATCTAAACAGATGTCAAAAACTAAAAGAATAGGGGTTATACCCTAATTAACAAGCATATTCATCACAAAGATACTTCAAACACAAACTTCATAAGCTAATGTGCCTTTACAATTTAAAGAACCATGTTCAAAGGTAAGCCAATTCCATTCAATTCATATCATCCTCACATTCACATAATGCACACATCATGCAACTAAATGTTCATATAATGCCAACCTAATCAAAAGAAAAATTCACACTCACAAATTATATGAAAGTGTATGTATGTCCTTACTCTTGAACAATACATTGTCCTCAATGTGACATCACATAAAAACATAACTAAAAACAACATACATAGCAAATATAAATAATAAAAATAAAAAGAAAAGGAATCAAAACAAGGGCAGGAATACTTATAGGTATTATGGTGGTGATGACATCGGAGAAGGGACTAGGATACAGTTTATAACCTGAACATCAATCAATTTAACTCTCTTTAAAATAAACATAAAACATAAAAATAACAAAGCACTAACAAACACGAAATTATAGAAAATGTAACTATGCAAAACATGTTAATTTTAAGGTTGCTAGCTTAATCTTTTCATTGCCATGATTTTTTAACCAACTCCTCTTTTGAATGTTAAGGTCCTATTCATTATCACGTTAGGACTTATGCTTCTTATGTCCAAAATTTTTGGACTCATGAATTTTATTCCATTTCTAATTGTCTCCACCATTCCCTTTTCTTATTCCTTATAGGTTTTCAACTCTAGAATGTACACTTTCTCAAAGGAGGGTATCATGGGTGCTTCCATTCTCTTTAAGATCTCTTGCTTTACCCAACTCCTCCTTTCCTAGTTCTCCTTTATCCTCAACTTCCCCAACACTCAATTCTTTTTTATAACACTCCTCTAGATCTTTGTTGCATTCATCTACTGTATCAATCTTCATATATGAGTTGCATTCCTTTGGATTTGTTAGTACTTTATTCCTATTAAATTCAATTTGCTCTTTACCAATTTGGAGAATAAGTTTCCATTAATAAACATTAACCAAAGCTCTTCCCATATTCATAAAAGGTGTACTAAAAATTACTAGACAATTTTGATTTTCTTCAAAGTCTAGCAATAAACAATCCAAAAGAATAATAAACTTGTCCAATTTTACAGGCACATTCTCCACTATACCACATGGTTTCTTTATGGATTAATATACCAATTGAATAAGCATGGATGATAGCTTCATATCTCTTAGCCTCAAATTCTTGAAAATTGACCAAGGCATAATATTAATACTTACACCAAAGTCATATAAACATTTTAAAAATCGTAAAGTACTAGCTACACTAAGTATAGTGAAACTCCCTGGGTCCTTCAATTTTGAAGGCATATGGCTAGTAATTATAGAGCTACAACTTTTATTTAGAGAGAATATTTGATTGTCCTCCCAAGTTCACTTATAATTATGATGGCCTTTAAATTTTCCTTTAGATTAGACTACGTGTTGCTCACGAGACTCCCCACACTTCATGTAGACATGCATTAGCTAATTAGTGCATTTGAAATTTCAAATTATGTATGGAACAAGCATTATTCTCCATAAATTGGTAAAATTTAGCTTACATCCTCTTTTGCTCCTCACTGTGGCTTATAAATTTGGAATTCAAAACATCCATCATTTTTTTTCCATTTTCAATTCCAAAGAAATCTAGTGAGCCTTGAGCTCTTATTTGATTTCTGCATTATTAGACTAAGAAAATTTTAAGTGTTTCTTCCACTCAAGATTGTAAGTATTAGAGTACAAATTATTACCTCTATGAACATATTGTGCTCCTAAAAAGTTAAGTTTCTTTATATTGTTGATTCCTATTAAGAAGCAATCAACTGAGACATATCTTTCTTATCTTGATAGTTTGCATCCATATTAAATTACCTTAAGTGGGCTTAAAGATCTGGATTTCAGGCTGTTCAATTGTCTAGCTAGGTTTACTAATTTAGTCTATAATTGTGTCACTGAATCCATAACCAACATTACTTTTTTATCTCTGAAGGTTAGATGTTGTTTACTTCTTTCTAATGTCATAGATAACTGTTGTTTGTCATTTCTTCTAACAAATCATGTGCTACTTTAACCATTTTCGTTATTAAAGAGACACTAATTACAATATCTATAGGTGTAGCATGAGTGGATTCACTTCATTGTAGAATGTTTGTAAAAAGAACTCCTTTGACAAGTTATGGTGTGGATAGCTCCTTTGCAACTCTTTAAATCACTCTAATGCTTCACATAAAGACTCCCCTTTGCTTTTCGAGAAATTTATGATTTCTTTTTCTATTCTAATGGTCTTTATTAAGGGGAAGTATTTAGCCAAAAAATCTTGCACTATGTTTTGACATTCATTAGAATAAGAGAATTCAACCATGTCTTCACTTGATCCATATGTGTAAAAGAAAAGAGCCTCATCATAGCTGCATCTTTTCACAACCTATTATATCTCAAAGTTTCACAAATCTCTAAGAAGTTGGCCAAATAGGCATTAGGATTGTTGGGCCCCGATTCGTATTCAACATGTTTTACTTTTTCTGAGGATTAATTTATTATTGTTCCTTTTAGTTAGATTAAAATTGGGGTTTTAGTACTCAATTTATAGTATTAATGGAAGGGATTAGTTAGAATTAGAAATTTTGCTAGGGTGTTAGGAAAAATTAGGAAGTTTATATATGGTTTTAAGGCTTAAGGTTAAGCAAGTGGGCTTTTAGCCCTTTTAAATGTCATTGAAATGAAGAAGAAAGGAAGCAAGTGGGCTAGGGTCCATTTAAGGTGAAATTAAATGAGAATGAAGGAAAGAAAAGGAGAAAAAAATTAAAGCAAAAGGGGAGTTGCCGTAAATTAAGAGAGGAAGCCCTTAAATTTTTAAGTTTTAGGTTATTAAGTTAGAAAGTTATTTCTTAAAGCCTTCCACCGAAAACACACCAAGGAAAAAAATGAAAGAGACTTACAAAAATATCAAAGGAGAGAAGGGTGACTTTCGGCCAAGGTAAGGAGAAGAAGAAGAAGAAGAAAGTTATGCATTTTTGAATTTCTGTGTTCGAAAAACCCTAAATCTCATTTTTCTCTTATACCTTTTTCGTTTGGCCTCCGATTCACTCGATTTTCGAAACATTGGTTTTCTAAACAAATTTTCTACCCTCTCTCGCAAAAATGTAGAATTTTTAGATTAAGTTAAATTTTGTCAGATTTTATCAAAGAGAGATATTAGTTGGACATATTGAACATGTTTCCTATTTCGGTGATTTCTTACTCTAAGAAGCTCCGATTGAAGTGATTTTCATTGCTGATTATTATAGAGGCATAAAATTCCATATTAACTTAGGAATTGGATTTTACTTTAGGCCCTAAGTAGTTCAATTTTATTGACGAAAATTAAGACAAATCTTACAAGATTTGTTCGGAAGACATTAATGGAGTTTCTTCTGTGGTGAGGAATTCCTCCCTCTTGGGTTGACGCATCCAGATGTCACATAGGACGTCGGACACGTGACTTATCCGGGAGGGGTTCCAACAAGGATTCTCATTGGCCAGTCCATAAAATTGAACATTAGTTTGCAATATATTGGGCTATGCTAGTTTGATTTTGAATACATTGGTGGTCTTGTTATCCCTTGTAGATTTGTGTTGAGCCCTCGACTCATAAAGTCCATAAGGGTTCTTCACTGTTCTCCTTGTTTTCGTCCCTCTTCCATTGTTTTTCTATCTCTTCTTGCATTTCTCTTTTCGAATTTCCCTTTCTTGATTAGCGATGTCAGAAGTTTGTGTATCCTTTACTCTGCTTGAATCCCTAGTAGATCTTGTATCCATACACCTGCAATCATAAAAGAAAGGTATTTAAGTCCATAAATCAAAGTAACTTAAACTGTAATAGATGTTATAAAAATCCCCAAAAATGGTACCAAAAACTGGTTTTCTTATTTATATTATAATGTAAGTATACGATTCATATATTGTAGTACAACCGATATCGATCTCATGAGGATTGAATATAGTCACCTATCAATTTTAACTACACTTTTTCTAAGGTAATCAAAAGATTGAATGAATTGAAAATTAAAGTAAACTAACATAACATAATGCTTGAAACTTAGGGATTATTATATACTTGTTTTGTCCTCCCTTCACCTTAGAATTCAAATATAATTGATCCTAGGTATCCAAAGGTTCTCATTACCCTCTCTCGAGATGTAATCAAATAATCAAAATTGAAATAGATAAAAGTTAAGTTGCAATCTCTTGATCTCTCAAAACTACTAACTACTTAATTGGATTTGAATAATCTTAAGGATAATTAACTCACAATTAAGATCTCTATTCATTTGCTTATTATCCTGGTATTTTTAATTTCATTAAGGTACTAACTCTTGTTGTGCGACTTAACGTAAATTTCTCGATTCAATCTTTTGATTTCAAATCAAGTATAAGCACAAAAAATATCAAAAAGTAGTAATATCACAAGGTAAAAATGTACAAAACATAACACTCTAATATAGATTTTGTGATCTATAATCATGTTTAAAAAAACTACTCTGATTTGGCATACAATGAAATAGAAAATGTGAATATCAACTTAATGCCTTGATTTCGAAAATTTGGAAAGCAAGAGTTGATCTTGATGCTTCCTCTTTTAATCTTCTTATTTCTGATGTGCAACCCTTATTTTTGGTGTTTTCTTTCTTCTTTTGGTGTCTCTATTAACTCTAGAATATTCCTTTATTGTTTTAATCTTTATAATATCCTTTTATAGCAAAAAAATGGTTTTCTAGAATATACATGATTACTTACATGGCAGTATAGGTGACCATGTATCTCTAAAAACCTTTCAAGCATGACTTTACATGGGCACATACATGGGCATAAATATCATCTTCAAAGCTCCACATGTTTACAGTGACTTTTATGGTCATTACACAAAGTCATGTAAGTCTAAGTTTTCTTCAATTCTTCCATTCTATGCCATGATTTCACCCTAAATTTTCACTTTTTGGTCTATGAAGATACCACAAGATTCATAAATAATAAGTAAAACATAAAAATATGGGTATATAAATATAGTCAATTAATCATTTATCAGTTATAAAAATGCTTAACCTCATTCCTTCCAAAACTATAAAATCATAGCTTTTTTGAACATTGTCAATAAGATCATATCAAAGATCTTAACTTTAAGATTAAAATATGTTTTGTGTGGTATAATCAATCCATCACCAAGTGCCATCATACCTAGTTGGAATATTAGGGATAACATTTTGATAGGTCAGCAGCTGTTCAAATCTTATTACTGAAAAAAAAGTCAATTAAAAGATGCTACTTACATATTGACTTCTATAAAGCAAATGACACCATCAATTAGAAGTACATCTTAGATTCGGTATAAGTCTTTGGTTTCTCCTCTATCTTCTTCTAATAGATAAGATAATGCATTTACACTCTATCTTATAACGTACTTGTAATGATGAGCTCAATGCAACATTTAAAGGAGGTAAAAGGATTAGATAAAGTGACCTTATCTCTCCTTGAATCATTACAATTTACATTGAGTTTTTAACCAAACTTATCTCCTATAACATCATTCAAGGCGTGCCGTTGAGTTAACATTATAAATGAAAGAACATGAGTCTCTTTAATTTATCTTTTAGATATGATTTGTTATTGCTTTGTGGAGTTAATAAGCTCAATGTTGATACCCTTATGCATTCCCTCAATCTATTATGAGAGTTCTCAGGCCTTAACAACTCTAAGAGCCAATTATATTTATCAAATTCCTTTAATGGAATAGCTCATGAGCTCTTTAACTTTATAAGAATCTAAATTCAAAATCCCTTTTCAAATACCTATATATTCCTATCACTACTTATAAACTCACTTTTATAGATTGTACCTCATTTTTTGATTTAATTTCTAGAATAATTAGAAGTTGAAGAAACAAGGAATTATCTTATATAGACAGATGTCAGTTTATTACTTCCATTCTAAATAATCTTCACATTTATTAGAGTTTATATGTTTCCTTACCTCAAAACCTCATAAAGTAATAAAAAGGATGCTTAAATTTTTTTCTTTAAAGTGGTGGTGCATTCAATAGTTATATAGCTAACGTTAGTTGGAAGGAGTTATGCTTGCTTAGGGGGCCTTAGTATTAGATCTATAAGAGTTACTAAAAAAGGTTCTTTTGAGAATATGCTGACATTATAATGATCATTAGTCCTTATAGGTTAAATGGAAGTATGAATAGAATTTAAAGGAAAAACATTTTGGACTATGAAGAGTAGATATGATACTTTTTGGACTATCAACAAACTTCTAAAATTGATAGATATTTTAGCTAAGTAGATGAAATCTCTGACAAGAAATAGGGATAGAACTATCATCTTGTATGATAATAGGAGCAAGTTAGGTGCTCTTCACTTTTTTCTAACATTCACATACTTTTAACTAAATATACCAATAAGAGAAAAATTTAAAGAGACAATTAAAATTGAAAATTTTCATTGTGATCATTGAGGTTTCTTTGTAATCTCGATTGCATTTCTAAGCAAGGAGGACTCTACTAACTAGCTATGACATAGCTTAATAAGATTCACCAACAACTCTAGTATAGCCTTATTTAAATCCCCTGAAATGACTAATCCTTAATGGAAGTTGGTATGTTTTAAGGGACACCTGCCTAAGGTTTCATTTATACTTTAAATGGATGTTAAAAAAGGGCTCATGATCTTTGACAGGATTAAATAAAAAACCAAACTCAATAGCTCATGTGTTTTCTATAAATCCTTTCTTGAAAGTTTGGATCACTTTTTTTTCAATGATCATCATTAGTTCTGCATAGAGGTATTCATTTTACAGGTGGAACTTGCATTACTAATAGGAAATATAAAACCAAGGGATCAACCAATCCTCATGAGTTAAGTTCCAAAATAAACATTATTTGGCCATCTACTAACTAGGAATTAGTTATTATATCTATAGTCTATGGATGGAAAAAAAATAACAGAGTATGCTAACATACAGAAAGGGATTCTTATACACTCCTCGATTCTTTTACATAAAGGATTATTTCCTGAGCCAAATAGAGAAAGATTCTTGAATAGTCAGTTTCCATACTGAGGGTTAGAGCCTTAGACTACTGCACATGAGTCATATCATTTGAGAATTTATAAAAATGCATTTCATTCATATGCATAATAATAGCATACACACATAAATCATAACTTAGTAATCATTGTAAAGAATGTATGTGCACTCAATTGACATATTCTGGGGTATGAAAAGTTTAAAATGATTATGATTTGATTATGTATTGCTTATTTCTTGAATTTTGGTTTAATGGATTACACGTAGTAAATTTGGAATTAATTGTTACAATTGGAAAATTGATGAATTAAAATGTACATTTAGTCTTGAAAACAATGTCGAATGGCAAGACAAGTTGTCACATGGGAATTTAAGATGACTAAGCCTATGAAATAAGTTACAAATGACATAGATAATTAAGTAACCAATGGCAGCACTGATAGAGTGATAAGTGGCCTAGCATATTAGTGACATTTGGCAACTTATATACAAGATAAATGGATTGCATGCATAGGTGACAAATGTCATCGTAACATAGTGACACCTTGCACCTAATTGAATTAAGCTACTGTAGAAATTGTTTCTGATGTGTTCATTCTTCTTCTCCTTTCCTCTCACCACCGAAACACCACATCCTTACATCTCTATGTTTTGCCTAAGTTTTGCTAAATTGCCACACCAAAAATCCATGCTTTTACTCTTCACAAGATAGTTATAGAACTAGAACATTGTTGTTCTTACTATGGTCTTTTATCCTTGTTGAAATCCCATCCAATTCCCACCTTGTATTTGATATGATCTTGCATGCATATAAGGCAAAGTAGACTTGATGAATTGAGGTGAAACTTGAGCTAAAAAAGTAAGTAAAGTACTGATACTTGTGGTATGTTATAATAGAAAGTTTATGATGGTTAAATTGGGATGGATTGCATGTAGTGTTGATGATGAAGTATGCTGGAAAATGATACATGAATTAGATACTTTTCTTATTTGTTTTTTATGAATGAAAACCATAGGTTATAAGTTGTTATATGGATGATTTAGATTGAGATTTAAAGTTTAAATGAAGGCAAATTTATTCTAAAGAAAGGTGCTAGTGAAGTATTCTTGAATTAGGAGAAGTTAGGATTAAATGTATGATGGGATTAAGTGAATGACAATTTCTGTTTTATTTTTGCACGATCGTGGGAAGATCCACCACGATCTTGGGCAATACTTTGAAATGAAATTTTCTGTTTTGTGTGATTGTTGAACTAACTAAGGATAAGTCATTTTACTTTAGGGTATTTAGACTTGATTGAGGCTTGAAATGAACTTAGATAGTTGCTTAATTAATTGGTTAAGGGTTTGATAAGTTTAGGTTGTAATTGATGTCATAACTTAAGGAATGGATTGTCTTGATATTAATGTATTTAAATATGGAAATTATGAGTTGTTAAAGGTATAAAGGTGTTCTTATGAATGAAAATGTGATCCAAAGGATATGAGTAATGTATTCGGTATGAATGAATGAGAATTGGGAAATTGTGTGAATATATAATGCTAGAAAAGGGTTGGTGAATGTATGATTGATGAATTTAGAGTAATCAAGTTTACTTAAAGTATAAACCTTATTGCAAACTAGTTATGTACAAGCTATGATGTATGAATGGTCAAGATTTGTAAATAAGGATACATACCCGAAAAGTCAATTGAGCATGCATTGAATATGACACATATACATGTGCATGATTGAATATTCATATGATTGATTAACTTAGATAATGTGTGAATTATGTGTGTATTGCATGACTAAAGATGCACAAGTTGATCGTCCACATCCAGACATTGCCAGATCATCAAGACAATAGCTTTTTTGGAGCGTACTGTGAGTTAACCTAGATGTTTCTCATTATGATTGAATTGTTATTAACTTTTAGTTATTGAATTGTTACTCATATGATTGTTATGATTCTGAACATTATTGGTTCGAGGAGTTTGATATTCGGGACTATATATGGAAGTGTTTTCAAATTATATGTGTAATATGAAAGGTGTGATCAACTGAGTGATGAATGCCAGACTCAGATTGAAGAATGTGATAAATGATATGAGCACATTGAATGAAAAATATTGAAAGCATATTATGTGAATTGATGCATTCCATTACATTGATACGCATGATCAGATAAAGGAGTTGTGACTGGAGTGACTAATGTGAGAAAGAGCTTTAAGCTTAGGATTGTGCACAAAGAGCCATAGGCACAAATAATAATGAGCCCGGTATCCACAATAGATACAGGACAGTAAATGAAATGAGCTTGGTATCCATTACGGATACAGGACAGTAAATAAGTTCTCGGTTACAACAAAGTAAAATGAAATTGGAGTCATATGTTCATTTGTATATATATAATTTTGCAGGTACATATGAATGATTGAGATGAATTATTGGATTGTTCTGAAATAGTGATATGAAATGTTTGTATACATGTTGTGATATAGGATTTGATACAGGATGATGTGTTATATTTCTTGAATTTGGTTATATACTTGCCTTTATGTTCTGACTTGAGTGAGTACATCAATGATGGTTCACTCACTGAGTTCGCAAACTCATCAAAATTACAACGTTATTTTTCAGGTGCAAGGGAGTTCTATCTTCTAAGGCAAGCAAGTAGAATTCTAGTACTATCATTTTGAGAACAAGAATGGCTCAAAGGTTTGGTCAAATGATATATGAGGAGTCCAATTAGAATGTGTTTGTTTAGTTTCCCATTTCATGTTGAACATCTTGTATGGAGTAGTAAACTTTCAAATGTTATAAAATGTATATACATGGATTATGAAATGTAATGATACAAAGTAAGTTTATGTTTATGAATGAAATTGGAATATTTGAGCATTTTGAATACTTGTGATAAATGTGATGCCTTAATAAGTTAATGTGATTGCTCTAATGTGCCATTCTCGTAGGGTATGTTATTGAATATCCTTTGGATGTTCTAGCATATGCTCTATGGAAGTGGTTCGTTACAATTCTTATAGAACCTAATAATGTAGAAATATAGGTTAGATGATTACCAAGATTTAAACATTATTTTAGAGTCAGGACAATTTCATCTGACATAGATTGTTCAACAATAATTTTTCAATATATACAGTAAATTTTCATACATAATTACATCTAAAAATAAGAAATAATCATATTATAAAGAAATTATACATTCCTATACTAATATATAAAATTAGTCAAATAATAACTATAATCTTATGATTATAAAATCAATTCCTATAATTACAAACAAATTATAATTCCAAATCAATTATTGGATGACTCATATCAACATTCTCTCTAAAGTTAAAGTATAAATGTTTATAATACCTAATTTGTCAATGATATCATGAAATTTATAATGTTTAGTGTATAATAAAAATTTAGGATTTCACAAATTCTTAAAAACTTTGCAGATTACATATATGAGGTTTTACAACACGTTTCATTTAATCTTATCATTTCATATTTCTTTAAAAAGTTTTATCTTTATGCATTTTGTTGAATTTGGAAAATTTTGTGAATTTCATTAATCTATCATATTTTAGGAAAGGATTTTGCTCTTATAGATATTATTGGTAATTATGTTAGTAAAAATAATGTGCCAGTTGCATGTTATGTAAACTTATATTTCCTTTAATATGACTTTTGTTAACATGGGTAGCTTTCATGAATTTTGAACTCAAATAAATCATATATGTCTCAATTGCAATAAAAGGTAAAAGCAAAATAGTGGTTGCAAAATGCAACCCATTTTTGTAATAAAAATGATAAGCAAAGTGAGAACCATACAGAATAAAGACGAAAAGATCTAAAACATAAACACTATAAGTAAGCTACTATTACTTTCCCAACATACATTTTTAAAGTTAAAATGGCAGGAAGATGGTTAATTCAATAATGAATAAAAGTAATTGTTCCTCTATTATGCACTTCATAATTGAGGGTATGTAACACATGCTTTTGTTGACATTATACCAATAATTGATTGTAAGAGTTTCGTGTGTTAATGCTTACAGTGAAATTTGGCGTTGTATGCAATAGATATAAATACAATATTGAACAAATATATTATATTAAATATGAAATATTCTTTTTCGCAGGCCCTATTTTGTGTTGAAGAGTGTAACTCATCATTCTTCTTTGTAGCTTGTGGTTGTCTGTCCACCCAGGTAAATCGTCCAACTAATGTCTACCATATGTATTGCTTTAATAGTATGAGTATTTGTGTTTGGGTTCTGTGTGAATGAAAAGGAGGTCTTGATTTTGTGTTGTTTAGAATATGCTTATAATCACTGATGAGTTTTTATGTTCTTCTTTAATAGTCTAAGCATTTATGTTTGGGTCTTGTTTGAATCATTGAGAAGCATATGTATGATTACATAAATATTTACTGTATGTGGAATGAGTTTGAGATCTTATGGATAATCTAATGCATAATAAACCCGTCGGATGATATATAGCCTGGAAACTCATGATACAGCTCCCATTAGGCTTATCAGTGAAAAATTCCATGAGCCTAGGAGTCATAGCGAGAACTTGCTTTCTTGATTCATAGGTGTAATCAATGTCACGTCCCATAGTATTAAAATCAATTGTATGTGATTAATTCAAATATAAATATTTAAACTTCAATGTGATTAATTAAAACTTATTATTAACATAAGAAATTTATAGGTTTAATAGGCACGATAATTCTTTGCATAATTAACCCATAGGACGGTATAATGGATAAAAACCGATGATGCAATTCCCATGAGGTTATCGGTGAAAAATTGAATGAGCCTATGAGTCACAGTGAGAACTTGCTTTCTTTATTCACAAGTGTAAACAATGCCACAGACCATAGTATTAAAATCAATTATATGTGATTAATTCAAACATAAATACATGAACTTCAATGTGATTAATTCAAACTTAGTATTAACATAAGAAATTCATAGGTTTAATAGACATGACAATTCCTTGCATAATAAACTCGTAGGATGGTATATAGGCTGGAAACCCATGATGTAGCTCTCATGAGGCTTATCGGTGAAAAATTTCATGAGCCTAAGAGTCATAACGAAACTTGCTTTCTTGATTCACAGGTGTAAATAATGTCACATACCATAGTGCTTATTTAAAATCAAACTTTGGGTTAATATGGTGATTGTCCAATCACTAAGGTGGAATTGGTTGTGTTTGAGTTTTCTAATTTTGAACTCATATCGTGGGATAGGCTGGTTTCAAATTGGAGGGAAAATGGTTACCTGTAAAAACTTAGGGGATGTTTTGTAAAGTAAAGATTAAATGTTTTGTAAACTTGGAAGAAATAAAGGATACTAACTATGAAATCATTATTTTAAATAACAGTTTTGCATAAATAAGTAATGTTGATAGATTTTAGATGTATAGATGATTAATACCCCATGATTTCATTAATCTTGAGTTTGTTGAGGGAGTTGAAGCTTTTATTCACTATGCATGTTCTCAACTTACATATATGGATGGTTTAAAGATTAGATGTCCATATAAAAAGTGCAAACATATTCGTTTTCTTCCTATGACGAAGTGAATCGCTATTTGTTAAGAAAAGGATTTGTTCCAACTTATGTTAAGTAGACATGACATAGGGAGCAATTGATTTGCAGCACCTCAAGGGGTAATGAAATAAACTTGTCAATAAATGTGGATGAGTTTGAAGCGGGGACAACATTTAGAACAAATAATGTCGCTGCAACTGAAAATCCTTACATCCAAATGGTTTATTATGTAGTTGGCTATAAATTTCAGGAAAATATAAAAAAAATCTTGAAGAAGAACCAAACCCACATGTAAAATAGGTTTTTGACTTACTATAATCAGTTGACAAAGAATTATGGCCAAATTATGAGACCATGACTCAATTATCTTCAATTGCTTGAATATTGAATATAAAGCCTGAAGGGCATATTTCTAATCGAAGTTTTGATAACATTATTGCTTTTTAGAATGAATCATTTCCTCCTGATCATATAATGGTCGATAATTTTTACAATATGAAGAAACTTATAAGGGATCTTAGTTTTCCAGTTGAAAAAAATGATTGTTACAAATTGGGATGTATGTTATTTTGGGGAGATGATGTGGAATTACATGCTAATTTTGTGATCAATCTAGGTTCAAACTTAGAAAGCATACTTGAAACAGAAATTAGTAACTTGGAAGCAAATGTATTATTTCCTACTAACTTTGAGACTTCAAAGACTATATGCCTCTGATGTTACTGCGTCTCACATGAGATGGCATAATGAACATGACAGGAAGATGGGATAATGAGTCATCCATCAGATGCACTGGTATGGAAATATTTCAATAACACCCTATGAGTTTGTAGCTGAAAGTTGAAATGTGAGGTTAGGATTATCAACGGATGGATTCCAACCTTTTTGTCAATCGGGCCAACAATATCCATCATGGCCAATAATAATTATTCCTTATAATTTGCCTCCATGGATGTATATGAATGAGGAATATATGTTCTTAACAGTGATTGTGTCAGGGCCTACAAATCCAAAGTATAAGATTTATGTATTCTTACATTGGTATCTGAATTGCATCATCTTTGAGAATATAGTGTGGAGACATATAATGTGTCTCTTAAACAAAATTTTGTGTTGAAAGTAGCTTTGATGCGGACTATTAGTGATTTCTCAGCATATGTTGTGGTGTCTGGATGTAGGACAGCAGGAAAATTGACTTGTCCTTATTGTGGTAATGATTCTTATGCGTTTTATCTTCTAAACGGGGCCAAAACATCTTGGTTTAACAACCACAGGAAATTTCTTCATCCAGATCATCCATCTAGATGCAATAACCAAAAGTTCATTAAAAATAAGATGGTACAAATACCTTCTCTGTTGGACCCCGAACTTTTCGTAGAAGATTATAACTATTGAATGAGAAATTTTAGTGATTAGTCACAAGTTAAGAGTAAATGAATGAAAGTTCTTGAACTAAGAAATGATAGACATGTTGGACACCAAACTTTTTGTGAAAGATTTGAACTATTGAATGAGAAATTTTGGTGATTAGTCAGTAAAGAACAAATGAATGAAAGTTATTGAACAAAGAATTTATAGACAAAAGTAAAGTAGAGAATGAAAAATGTGGATAGATTCATGATTTGTTACGGTGTCTTTGGTGGACAAGAGATTTTGAAATAGGAAGAATCAAGGTAAAAGTTAGTAGTGAAATGAAAGTAAAAATGAAGTTGAATTTGTGTAGTA
>JAOTAW010096694.1:0-15619 GCA_025629945.1 Erythroxylum savannarum
TAAACTTATGACCTTCATATTTTAAATTTATAAGTTCCACCTCCTACATATAATCAAACATATCAGAGAAGTAGTTGAGTAGGTTACAATTACCTTCAGCCTTTGATTTAAACAAAATGGTATTAAAATCCCCACAAACTACCTAAAGGGAATTTAACGAGGTCTTAATCCTTCTTAGGTAATTCTAGAGGTCAGATCTTTAGAACACGGTGTTAAATTCATAGACAAAAGTAGCTAAAATCCAAGAAATTTCCATTTTAAAATAAAACTTAGTGTGAATATGTTGCTGATTTGATTCCAGAACCTCCACTTTCAAGTAATCACCATCATAAGCTATAATAATCCTTCCATATATATGACTTTGATGGTTTGTAATGAACTGCCAGTTGCTACCTAGACAAACCAATTTATTTAGATTAACTTATTTTAATCTCCAACATACAAAAACCCTAGGCTTTTCCTTTAGCACAAAATCCCTTAAAGCATTAAGCTTGGAATGGTTATTTATTCCACGCACATTCTATACAATCAAAGTCATAGGCAATTTGTTTTCCCTTTGGAGCTTTTTTTTACTGCTCCTAATACTTTTCCGAGAGGTGACCTGATCAAATTGCTCCTCTTAATTACTACCATTTTGCAAATCAACCTTTGATAGACTTTGTTCATTCTGTTGAACAACCGAAACTCCTTCATTTAGAATATTACCACTAGTTTTTAGAGCATTTCCTCCTTTATTCATTGGTAACTTACAGAAATCTTCTTATAGATTATGTTGAACTCCTTTCAGCTGAACAGAAATAAGGCTATTCTCCTTTAAAATGCACTCCCTTATTTTAAGGGGACATTAACTGACTGAACTATCTCTTGATTTTTTGCTACTTGTTCTGCCTCCTCGGTTTCTTTAAGTTCTTCAGACTCTTTCTTTTCCATACTCATCACTTCCCAATAATCACCTTTAATGAAGACTCTACCCGTCTGTTTACATTATTTGCCTTAAGCTTTAAGATACTGTTTCCATTGGTAAGTCACCAAAACTTTGTCTTCTCTAAGAGAGTTTTCATCAGCCAACCTTATAATAGGGGTACTATCCTTCATTTCCTTAGAGATATCCATACTCACACATAATCGAGCAAATCCAACTCTTTTCCTCAATGCAGTATTTTCATCCATGCATATAGGTTTCCCCAAGTAGCTCACAAGCATACTCAACCCCTTTGTAGTCCAATACTCCAAAGGGATATTGTGAATGTTCACCCATAGGGGTATGCTCTTCATTCTGATTTTTTCTAACTCCATTCCTGGTTGCCAATTTTGGAGAAATAAAGGAAGTTGAGAGATATGTCATGGGCCCTTTTCTATTACCTTTTGAGCTTCCGATTTGGAAGAAAAAGGTAAAAATTATATTATCCCCTTCAGTTAGCATTACCGCCATTATACCTCTTCCTTTCCAGTTTCTCGAAGCCCACACTTGTATAACATGAAAAGCAAACCTTTGTCCATGAAAAATCCAACAAGAGTAACTTCCCATGTCTTAATTCCCTGCTGCAAAACATCTATGCTAGGAACCATTATTAGCTTACCATAAATCTCCACCGGAGGGCTGAACACCAAAGAGGAGTCAGAGTTATCTCCAACGACCTGTTTCCATGTTTTCCTAGATCCTCTAGCTGTGTCTCCAACAATTGGGTTCAGAGCAGCAGTGGTAGAGTGAGGTATAGTTATAGAAAAGGAAGGGATGCAGAAAGTTTAGAAGGGGAGGGAGGGGTTGATTTAGGGTTAAGAGAGGTGGTTTATTTGATGGTTGAAAGAAGGGTTAGAAAATTAGTGTCCATTTATGATTTGGAAACTAATTTCTCTCTAGTTGTTTTGCATGTTTATGCAAGAGATCTGGAAAAGCAAAGGGGCAAAGCTAGGTTTTCTTTCTGGGGTATGAAAAAGAGGGCAAACCATCCCCTCCCTGGGAGGACGAAGGTATGCTCGACGTGGAGTGAGTTAGAATTCATTTCTCATAAAGTTGGACAACCATTAATTGTATTTTTCGATTTTTCAATAACGTATTAGTTAAGTTACGTAATTTGATCCAGATAAAGGTAATCAAGTAGCCCAATAAATGATCTAAGGAAATGGATCGAAGTTCACGAGGAAAATAGATCCTGATTAGTGTGGACCAAACTAATATCGAGTCTATGATAGGGAAGTACGATATGGAAGCTCTATATAAAGGTTAAGGACTTATGCAGTTGCTCATATCATTCGTAAGCATATGGATTCTCTGACACGTTAAAAGTGTTTACATTTTGAGAAAACTGTAAAAAGACGTTAACCACGCGTTAGTGAACGATTCCCGTGAAGGTCCCAGAAGATTAGAGCTCATTTTGGCCATAAAAATTGCTTCAAAAGTCAAAATGGAACCAAAATCAGGTATTCTGCATGTATTTCATTTATTTCCCTTTCATGAACGATCCGGGACATGTAATAAGGTTAGTGCTATGTGTTACACATGGTATCGTAGCGGTTGCATTATCGGGTCATCGGAAATGAAGTTTTTTTCAATTTTCATCGATTAGGGTTTTCATTTGTTTTTTATTCATTTTTCAATTTTTTACGTATATGATTGCATGAAAGTGGTATACATGAGGCTAGCTATAAAATATAGGTCAAAAATGGTCCATAAAGTGAAAACACGACTTCCGGGGTTGTCGAAAATTGCCTTCCCCTAGTGGACGATTGCACCGTTATGCCCCACGAGCTGTTTGGCTTGAGCGTGCATTGCACGCGCCAACTACAGTAAACCACGTGGCTTTGCGAGCTTGCGGACGTGTGTTGGCATGTGCAACGCACGTGCCTCACATGGCCCACTCTCCTACAGATGACTTGCCACACGTCCCGACATATGGATGGCGCAGATGGGAACACATGGAGGGCCTGTGCATTGCATGCGTCATATAGTAAAGGTGCGTCTGTGCATGGTGGCATGTGTAGTAACTGGGTGAGTGGGTGCGAGAGTGGGCATGTGTGCCGCACGTTCCAGATTTGTCTGGCACGTGGTGCACACGCGCCCCAGCCATGCACAATGGTGACATACCGCTAACGTCAGCGATATAGTACTGCTGACGTTAGCGCTATAGTACTGCTAATATCATGTTCAAGTCAGCATAAAAAAGGAAAATTTCAGAATTCCCGTAAAGGTGCCTCAGGTCCTTTGGGTCAGTTTCAGGGTTGGGGGACTTTTTTAAATAGATGTTTTCAATTTTCTAGATTAATTACATTAGTAATTTGATTCTGGAAAAGGTTTTAAAGTTAATTTTGAGTGATATTTCATGCTACAAACTGCACATAAGGGAGATACTTAAGTTTTCGTGTTTAGTGTGGTAGCTTTGTTATTCGGAAAAGCACAATAGTCAATTTGATTGATAATTTTTAAGATAAAAATCTTAAATAAAGTTTAAAGATAATGTCTTCAGTAATAGTATGTGATTATTTGACTGTGCATTTGGTTTTTGCATTTATAGCTGATTTTCACATATTGTATGTCTATATAGAATGTGAGGATAACATAAGGACGTATCCCTTGTGTTTGTGGTCTTTTTGGGTACTGGTGAGATTGTAGTCATCATGTTGGGGGATGTCTCTAGTCTCATGTTTGGTTATTCTGCTGACAGGTGTTGTCCTTATATGAGATTTTGAGATGTACATAAAGGCATTAGAAGGAGGAAAGTTGTTGCTTGAATGATTTATTCACCCACAGGTGGTAGTATCATGAGAGTTGATAGTTTGTACTCTGATCACTTTTATGTAGAGGTATAATTATATATATTATATATTCAGCCCACAAGTATTTCATAATATGTGTGATCGGATTCTCAAAATAGATACTTTTTTAATGTTTTAAGTATCACTATTATCCTACATTTATATTGATCTTTACATTGTCTTTTTGTTTTGCAGTCACCTTTTCTATAAACAATAATGCTATCATGATTGAGACCTTGACAGGTTTCAATTTCAAAAAGTGGAAGAAGGATGTTGAGTTTGTCCTCGAGATGGCCGACATCAACATGGCAATGCTGGTTGAAAGATCTTCTCCACTTACTAATATTAGCTCGGAAGCTGATAAGGTGGCTATGGCAATTTGGAAGCATTCAAATAGGATATGTTATTTGACCATCAAGAGGTCGATCTCGGATCATCTGTTAAGTGGATTACCAGACACAATCTTAGCAAAGGAGTTCATGGATAGTATTTCCCATAGGTACAAGGTGTCTTATGCGGAGTAGAGCACCTTGACTAAAAAGCTATTCTCCACGAGGTACACAGGAGAAGGAGGCATCATAAATTATATCATTAGGATGGTTTACCTTCAAAGTAAACTAAAGGCACTCTGGATATGCCCATTCCTGACACACTCATAGTGCACCAGGCATTCAATACTCCCCCACGAGAGTTTGAGATGTTGGCAACGTCATACATCTCTTAAGATGATGCTTGGGACATCAATGCCCTGATTTTCCAGTGTGCTGTAGCCGAGGAGAAACTTAAGAGTTCTCCTCATACCTTCAAAGTAAACTAAAGGCACTGGATGTACCCATTCCTGACAAACTCATAGTGTATCAGGCACTTAATACTCTCCCACGAGAGTTTGAGATGTTGGCGACGTCATACATCTTTTAGGATAAGGCTTGGGACATCAATGCCCTGAATGGGGAAGGCGAAGCCCCAACAGCCTAAGGGTAAGGATAAGAAATGCAAACTCTCTCTATAGATTCAGAGTGGACAGTCTAGCATTGCCAAGGACTCACATGACATGAAGAGTATGAGGTGCTTCTTCTATAAGAAAAAGGGGTATAGAAAATCTGATTGCTCGAAGTACAAACTTTGGAAGGTTAAATAGGAGCGATCAGGTAACTCCTCAGCTTATCGGGCCGGGTTGCACAGTGAGACAAAATGGGTCGGGTATCCGTCCGTTCGTCGCGACGAATGGAGTGATATTCGTCGCGACGACTGGAAGGTGTCGTTCGTCGCGACGAATAAATTAAATCAGAATTAATTTGTCGCGACGAATGTTCGTCCCGACGAATGGTGAGACGTCTCACGACCTGTTGACTTTTGGATGGTTGACTCCTTTGTTGTTCCTACAAAATAACACACTTGCAGTATCAATTGTCCTCATAAAAATTATAGAGAAATTAACATCACAGTAGGACAAAATACTGGCAAATTGCAATGTATGAAAGCTCGATACAGGGAACTAATTTAGGCACAAAAATCATCATTTAGGAGTCAACAAGTGCATAAATAGCTATGAAAGTGAGGCTGATTTATAGAGTAAACTTGGCTCAATCAAGCACTTCTTCAACATCAACACTACATTTAATTTATCCCTAATCAGTCATCATATCACGTGCCAAAAAGATCAGTATTTCACTTACTTGTTCAGCTCAAATGCCACCTCAATGTATCATGCTTGCTTTGTCTCACATGTGTGCAAGATCATCTTAAGAACAAGGTAAGAGTAGGATGGTTTCAATAAAGAAAAGAAGATGACAACAAATACAACAATGTTCTACTTCTAAAACTATTTTATAAAGGTTTTTTTAATGGATTTTGGTGTGGAAATTGAAAAGAATTTAGGAAAAACGCATAGATGTGAAGGAGAAGCAAATTTTAGTAGTGAGAGGGAGGAGAAGGAAAGAGTATAGCAGAAACATGAAGATGATGTTGGAAGTCTCTATGTTGGTATAGGTGTAAGATTAATAGGACACTTGTCAAGAAAACAAACAAGATACATGTCCACTCTTTAAGTTGCCAAATGCCACTTAGTTCCTCTGCCATTTTCACTCAATTTATAGACTTAGTCATCCTAAATTTTCACATGTCAATTGTCTTTCTACTTGAAAATTTTCCTAATCTAAGTGTTCATTTTAATCCATCAATCTTCCAATTGTGACAAGTAACTCCAAATTACTAATTGTAATCCATCAATTCTTTTTATTGGCAAAATCAAAATTCAATACATTAGATATACATAATCATGTCACAATTATTTAGAAACTTTCATACCCAAGAACATGTTAATTGAGTGCAATTTTTCTAAATCAAAATTCATGTGTGTATACCCATATTATACATGTGAATGAAATCATAGAAAACATATTCTAAATGCACCAAATTCATTCTAATATAATGTAATTGAGTGATCTAACACTTTAATCCCTTTGCAGGTTTGGAGACTGACTATTACACTACAACCATTCAAGGTATAGTATTGTGAGGATTATCCTTGAATACTAAGGTCTTACATATATTCCTTATTTATAATTTATTATTCATTGCATGTAATTTGTCATGCATCATATATGTATGTTGATACTAGTATAAATTGTATGTTGTGTAAACATGTCATTGGGTGTCGCCTTGTCTTCCTTTAACTCTATTTTTTAGATCAGCTACCACCAACTTCGAAGCAGTGACTTCGAGTAGCTTCAACTGTAGCTTATCTATTCATACATATGTTTTTCATTTTTTTCAATTGTACCTGTACTCTAGCATCTGTAATGATTTGATTTAATATATTGAAAATTTTCCTCACTACAAGAAAATTATGGTTTAGCGACGAAAATTACCAACAGAATATGAAGGTTTTCTGTCGGCAAGCTAAGTTAGCGACAGAATTTACCGACGGATTGAATCATCAGAGAAATGACTGTAGGTAATAATTGGCGACAAAATAAAATTTTTCGTGGCTAATTTACCGTCGGATATTTTCTGTTTCGTTGCTATATTTAGCAACTGTGATTTTATGTTGTGGTAAATTTAGCGACAAAAGGTTTGTTTCAATCGGTAAATGTAGCAACGGACAAAGCTCCTCCATTGATAAATTCACGACTATTTTTACCGATGGAACTTAGTGGTCCGTCGGTAAATTCACTACATTTTACCAACATATTTTATTTTTCAGTCAGTAAATTTACTGATATTATTTTTAAAAAATTTCCCTGCATTTAACTATATTTGATAATCATATGATTAATGTATAATTTATATAGTTATCAGTTATCAGTTGATAATATTTTGATTTGTTTCTACATTTAATTTGTTAAAGCAAAAAGTTTATTGATGATATAAAGTAAAAATTATCTTAATTGATAATAAAAAAATTATTATCTACAATAATACGTATTTAATTCATACAAAATGACTATAACAAATATTATTATCTACAATGATAAGTGTTTAATTCATACAAAATGACTATAACTACGCTATTCATTTGGTGAATATGGATGCTCTGAATGTTGCAATAAGGTGCTACCCTTCCCATTCAACTCAGCCATCTCGTTACGAAGTTGAGCTATATACTCTATCAACTATTGCAATTGATTTGCTAGTGCTTGTACTATGCTTCGAAGCTCATGGGCTTCATTAGATGTGTACTGCCTACTAGATGCTTTTGTATTCGATATGGAGGATTGTGAATAACATGTGTTCACAAATGAACCTAAGCCAAAGATCGTTCCAAGATGGTCCCTACCACCCATTGCATGATGATATGTTTGACTCTAATCAACATCTACAGGCTGATGAGACTGTCGTTGAATGCTTTCTTATATTTGGTCCTATCAGACGACAATGTTTATGTTAATAAGTGATAATTATTAGGCATTAATATTAAAGAATAAATTTCACATACATTCAATTCTTTACATCTGGTGTTGATGAAGGTCAAACTGTCATGCTTCTTAGTATGAGTGTACAAAAAAAATTGACGGGGTATAGGCTTCCTACCCATAGACTTTTCCTACAATAGAATAAAACTTTATAAGTGAACTATAATTTACAAAAATTTTGGTAAAATTTTCTTTATTTTTATGATATTTATCCCATTGAACAAGGAAAGTAACTCAACAACACTACCATATATGGCACCAAACATTTTCATTCCAAAATTCACGAATCAAATTAAATTGAAATACATCAAAGTAAGAAAATCATAATATAAGTGTAAAGTGTAGCTAATTACAAGTCTCTCTGAATAAATTCACAAATCAAATTAAATTGAAATACATCAAAGTAAGAAAATCAGAATATAAGTGTAAAGTGTATATAATTACAAGTCTCTCTGCATACTCATGGTGGGTAATAGATCCTCCAATGTGTACGGGAAGACTCTCTCCCCTCGGTCCTCTACGTCTGTTGGCATAATTATGCTCTGAAATGGACGTTGCCTATGGTAATGTCCAATACTGCTGCTAACGACTCTGTATTTCTTCATAAATATAACGAGGTCATACACCAATCTTGTGTATCACAACAATAAAGTCTCTATAATGTATACAGGCTTGTGTCTCCCATACTTTATAAATAACCGCGTCAAATTTAGAATCCAAAAAAAATTCATTTTGAATAAAAGAAAAAACATACAATAAGTACTTATAACCTATAATATTTTTCTAATTAATGTATAAAAATTAATTACAAAAAATAAAAATATATATTTTTGTACCTCAAACTCCTGATAATAAAAATCATTTGTCGCGTGAGAGATATTCTTCCATATATAAACCTCAAGATCAATCTTCTCCTCGAACTTAGATGTCATATTTCTTGAACACGATCCAGATGGAATCAACCTAATGTAAAAATAATTTTATATAATTTTTAAATTTAAACCTATAACTTAATTATAAACATATGGTCTTTCATATATTTTCACTTACATATTGTTGATAATTTTTATGTAAGTTATTCCATTAACTACCTCAGCTCCTGGCTAGAGGCTACCTCTTTCATTCGCAACATTTACCTCTTATATCTTTGTCGGTATAGGGTGGTGGATGGAGTAGCAGTAGGTACAAAAGGTGATACCTCATTTGCACGTGTAGTAGTTGGAGGTATAGCATCTGATTTTATTGCAATTGCAGAATGTGATGCTTCACCTAGAAAGTAACTGGCTCTAAATCATGGTCTGAGCGGCATCATATCCTGTTTTCTCTTTGGTGGCATATTTTAACTTGAAATTCATATATTATTGAATATTCTAGAAATATATCAATTTCAATTCAATATATAACAATATATTGTTGATTCAATAATTGATTTATTGAATATAATAATCTATTACAAAACATAAATTAATTGCTATCAGCACTTAATTGTAAATCAAAATCATCATGTTCTTCTTTTTCTGGAGATTTAGAATCAAACTCAGGCTCCTCTTTAGGTCTCTTGCCCTCTTCATCCTCTCTAGATAAAATTTCAACATATTCGTTATTTGGATCATTCAAAGTTTCATTATCATCATATGTAACATTTGCATTTATTTCATAAACATCTTCTTGAAACGCTTCACTTTCAATTCTCTGTTATCCTTTTCCATGTGATTCAAAAACACCTTTAGGTTTAACTTTGCAAACGACTAACCAATTTGACTTATCTCGTTGTAAGCTAGGAAAAAGGACATAATACACACAGATCGCTCGCGTTGCCAACACGAAAGATTCAAATTGTCTAACTCTTCTTCGCTGGTTGATTTCAACTAAATTGTATTGACTATGCATTTTTGTACCAATATTAGGGTTTGGATCAAACCAGTCACACTTAAATATCACACTCAACTTTATTAGCAAAGTAGGGTACTCAATTTCAGGTATCTTAATAATTTTACCATAGCAATCCATCAATTCTCCCTATATGCAAACCCCACTATTTACTGTTGACATACTATGACCATGATATTCTGTATGATATTTGCATCCATTAACAAATTAGACCAGATATGATTTAACAGTTCACAAAGATCCTTTTTGCAAGATAATATATGAACTTGTTCTCTATTGGATCATCTAAGGCCTACATGAAAGAAATTATCATATTAAATAGTTAAATGTCATTTGGACACTTTAATCTTATAATTTAATCATTTCAATAATTATAAGTGAAAACTTACATATTTCTTAAACCATTGAGAAAAGTGTCTTCTAACTTCTTTTTTGATATCATCATGTGTTTTCTCGTGCATTAGCTCGTGTAACCATTCCTCGTATAATCTAAAAACATTATTATGTATTTTAGTTGTGAATAACACTAACTTTCAACCCCAAATAATCAATTTCAAAATCAACTTCAACTTACTGCATGAAAGGTTGAACCTCTTGACAGTTCAATGAAATGTAACCATGAGCAACCTCTATTTCTTCCTCTATTAACATTCTTCTTATTGAACGTCCATATCTTTGTTCAGGATATGTGAAAATGGACAAGTTATCATTAGCATCACCCGTTCCTCCCCCGTCGTCATTACAAGGAACTTTTCTTTCTCTTATGTGTACATGCGGCTTAGAATAATGTGAACAAAATGTACTTGCTTCCTCTACTAAATAAGCATTACGTATCAAACCTTCAACTCTAGCCTTGTTTTTGACATTTTTCTTTAAGTTATGCAAATACCTATATTAGCAAATAGGGTTATTACAAATTTGTTATTAAAACATGTTATTACTTCAATTTAAATATTTACTATAATTACCTCTCAAATGGATACATACATCGATATTGAACTGGACTAGTAAGTTTAGCCTCATGTGCTAAATACATAGTAGATGCTCTATACAGTCAAAGAAGTTTGGAGGGAAAATTCCTTTTAATTTGCACAAAATTACTGTAATTTCCCTTTATAGTTTTTCCATTTCAGGCAACTTTATTTCAGATGATGTTAAGCTTTTGAAAAATAAACTTATTTCTATTATAACTTCCTAAACCTTATTCAATAGCAACTCTCGAAATGCAATTAGAATTAGCCTTTGCATAAACACATGACAATCCTGACTTTTCATCCCAAATATTTTGTACTTCCTCATGTCCACACCTTGCCAAGTTTTAAACATAACCATTGGAAAACTTTAGACTTTTTAACCATTCCCACAAAATTTCCTGTTGTTTTTTGTCCAAAGTGTAATATGTTTTTCAGATATTTACCGATGCGAAGATCTTTATCTAAGATACGTGGCATTGTTACACTAAGTTCGAATTAAGAGAAACACTAAGATACATGGCATTGTTACACCTTATGAATCAAGAAAGTAAGTTCTCGCTGTGACTCTTATACTTATGGAATTTTTCACTGATATGCCTCATAGGAGCTACATCGCGGGTTTCCAACCTATATACCATCCTAGGGGTTTATTATGCCTCAAATCATCCATAAGATCTCAAACTTAATCCAGATACAGTAAATACTTATGTAATCATACATCTGCTCATCAATGATTCAAACAAAACTCATAAATACCTAGACTATTAAAGAAGAACATAAAAACTCATCAATGATTATAAGAATATTGACGATGAACCCTAGAATTGATTCGATTAGGAAACCCTTGATTGATCGGATCAAAACCCAACCTAAGAATTCAAAGTTGTCGAAAGATCCTTCAACGACTTGACCCAAGATTAACAACACAATCAGAAACCAAAATGCAAAAAGACATTAAAAGAATGCCACAAGCAATCCGACTAATCACTTGATAAGTTCGTAAAATCAGTTTGTAAAGAATTTTAGGATTGAATCCCTCACAAAGTGACCTAAAATTATCTTAAATGTAATCTGGATAGGAATTGCAGAAAAAAAAACTTTTTAATTCTCAAAAAGTGGGCCTAAAAACGAAAAGCCTAACTAGAAAGATGAAAAGTCACTTAGGAAGTCATAACAATTTTCTAACAGAACATCCTTTAGTAAATTGAGCGTATCTTGGGCTACAGACCTCCGATTAAGGCAAATCTTATACCGTTAGAAAGCTAAGACAAAAATATTCAACGTTCATGTTGGTCAGTTGGGCTGATTCAGTCTAAATCAGTGTCATAATTTTGGTAAAATTCAGAACACGTTAATAGTGTTATTACCATGATGTTATTAATTGTAACTTGATCTCCAAAGGCCTTTTCTTCATCAACAATGGTACATATAAGCCCACCAAAAGCTTCTGTAAGCCTCTTAGCAATAGCATGAGTAATCGGTCCTTTCGGCATGGTCAACGGGTCATCCAATAGTTGACTTATCTTTTGACTCTCTCTTGAGCTCACATGATCCTCCCTTTCTTGAAAAAGATTCATCCTCGAATCTGCAATGGTAAAAGGAGATAAATCAGAAACATTAAACGAAGCGCTAATGCCACCATGCTCACCTCAGAGATCCAATTTGTAGGCATTGTCATTTATCTTTTCGAGAACTTGAAATGGACCATCGCCTCTTGGATGTAACTTTGTCTTTCGTTTACCAAGAAATCTTTCCTTACATATATGCACTCACACATAATCTCTGGGTTCAAATGAAACAAACTTTCTTCCCTTATTAGCACTAGATGCATATTGCTTACTCTTTTTCTCAATATGCCGATGGGTCTGTTCATGGATCTTCCTTACCAAATCTGTTTTCTTTTCACCATCTGCATTAGATAATTCACTAACAGGAAAAGGAAGTAAATCTATAATAGTTAGTGGGTTAAAACCATACACAATTTCAAATGGTGAAAAACCTGTAGAAAAATGAACATTTCTATTGTACTCAAATTCAATAAAGGGCAAGCATTCTTCCTAAACGCACAAATTTTTACTAATCACAGCAAGCAACAAAGTACCAAGAGTACGATTGACAATCTCAGTTTGTCCATCCGTTTGTGGATGACAAGTAGTCGAGTACAATAATTTAGTTCCTAACTTTGCCCACGACAGTTTCCAAAAAGAACCCAAAATTTTGACATCTCTATCACTAATTATAGTCTTTGGAATTCCATGTAATCGAATTGTAGCACCCCACTCCTGCAAGACACATACCCAACATCATAAGTGATATCCGAGTCTGTGCCCCGCGAGGATGGCATGCTAGAGAACTTAATCAGTCAAAACTTAGTATAATTTTTTTAAAAACCACAACATAGTAAGTGGAAATTCGTAATCAATTCGGGCACACTTTATTTCATAAAATTTTTTCAATTCATCATAATTTCGTTGATCACTAAGGCCCATTCCAGAAACAAAACACTCACAATCATAATGTCAATACAACATGATTCAGAATACACTCCTTAATGCAAAAATTGCGAGAAATACAATTCAGTACGAAAATAAAGAAATACAATGCAGGCGCAAACTGATCCTGACCACTATCTCTCACTTATATGCAGTAGGTATACTTCTGTTGCCTAACGGGGTATTCTTCTGATCCTAAAAAATATTTGCAAATTTTGGGTAAGTTTTGCAAACTCAGTGAGTGACTATCATCAATGGCTTACCTAGTTATACAACACATAATTGACATTCACAACATTTCACATTTCACATTCAATACACTTTAATCATTCATATTATGCATATGCAGTGCACATGAGACCCACTTTCCATTTGTTGTGACTGAGTGCCTAAACTGTTCCATATCCATTGGATACCAGGCTCATTACTAACTGTCCCATATCCGATGGGGATAGGGCGCATTTTACATAGTGAGCCTTAGGCTCTTAATCACTTTTTGAGCTTGAGGCTCATTTCACACTTTGGGCTTTAAGCTCTGATCGGTGGCTAATCTGGTCATAACTGTCATTATATTTCACGCATTCATGAAATGGAATGCATCAAACACATTTGCATGTTCCCATTCAATCACATTTCCATATCATCGGACCTTAGTCCAGTATTCAACATTAAAGTTGAGAATCACATTTTCACTTGCATGCAAATGCACCTTCAGAGCACATTTAACAATCAAATTATGTACAATTAGTTCATCTCATTCACATACAAGCAGCACTTCAATATCTCAATCATGCATCACAACCATCGGACCTTCTATCTGGAAACCAACACAATCAATCACATTCATATATTCAGTTCATAGTCAATCAATACAAAAATTCAAAACTTGGAAACGCTTGAATGCGGACTTTTAACCTGCACAACCCATTTACGCAATTCGCACATTGCACACACATTAATAATTTTTCACAATTAAAAGCATTCATTTATGCACATGTGTGTATATGGAATATGTATGATGCATGTTTATGACAATCCCGGGTATATTATCAAATTTCACACTTTATCACATTATCATTTTTTCCACATCAATTGTCTTCATAATAACTCATTTCTCGTTCATTTCCAATAGATACACTTTACTTCTCTTTTTTAATCACAACTTTAATCATATGGACCACTTTATCTCCATTAAACAAATGTATTTGGTACTTTAATACCAACAATTCACTCATTAATTTTATTCCATCATTACATGATCACACAGTATCAAAACTCTCATTTCTTCTTATAAATTCTCCAAAATTCCAGACCTTCGGGTCTACTGTTCACATTTAATTAGAAAGTGAAAAAGAGGTAATTTGGTCATACTCTCTTCTGGAAAAGTTTTCCTCTATGTCTTATGTCTCCATTTCTGCCAAAATCACTCAATTCGGTTCAGTAATTGTCAAGATATGGTTCAAATATTATCGGGTTGTTCATGTCCAAAAACAGTGTACTATGTACATCTTCCATCTAGAAATTCAATGTCTTAGAGACTGAATCAAAATTTTACTTCTTCATATAATTTGTATGCCTATATTGTTAGTTTACTTCAAATCAGAAATCATCTCATTTGGAATCCTATAAATCCAGATACAATCAAAGTACTAAAGTGTGTTCAGTAAGAAAATTCTATTTCACAGTTCCAACAGATTCCACACTTTGATTTGATCCATCTTTTTCAATTCGATCTGGAATGCTTCCAATATTTGTGGAGAGGTATAAAAATGCGTTAGGAATCTATTGGTTCAACAATCAAGTCATTTGGGGTCTAGAGAAGAAGTTATGGTCAAAAGAAGGAAGCTTGTTCAATAAAATAGAAAATCTCAAATGCACGATTATGCTTAAGAACAACGGTGCAAATTCCTCTTCATCAAGCACGACGATGCATTTTCACATTACACAAAAGTCACCGTCGTGCTTATGCATGACGGTACATTTTCTCTTTAATCACAAAAGTCACCGCCGTGCATTCTCTTTTTCATCTTCTTCACTAAATCTTAACTTCAAACCTTTATAACTTTTGATCCAGAGCTCCAAAAATTTCAAACTTTATATCAATGGAAAGCTAAAAGAATGATATACAACTTCCTAGATCAATACAGTTTAATCAAGCAAGTTCAAATCAGACTTTTACCTCTCTTTATCGTTTCTTTTTAAAACAGACCTTCGGGTCCATCTTTCATAGTCATTTTGACAATGAAAATGAAAGATTTAGCCAAACATTCTTCAAAATAATTGTTCCTTTATGTCTTAGCTTTCAAATGAAACCAATTTCATGCAATTATGTTTGATAGTCTAGAATTTATGCTAAAAGCACTACATACTAATCCAAACCAAGACAGAATCCACAAACTCAAATTCAAGATAAATTTTGAGACCCCTAGAGATAGAATTCAATTTCGATTCCTTCATGACAAATATAGCCATTTGCCTCTAGTTTAATGTGAACTTAAAAGCATCCCATTTAGAAATATACAGATCAAGATATGGCTAAAATACAGATGCATGTTCAGTGGAAACACTGCATCTGTACATGTCCAACACACAGATC
>JAOTAW010099017.1:0-15461 GCA_025629945.1 Erythroxylum savannarum
TTTTATTATATGAGATATAATATGGGCCAAAACTTATTGGGCTTCAATAATTCCTAATAAGAATAGGGATTAGGTTTCCTCTATAAATAGAGAAACTTATGCCTCAACAGAAAGAGATGAAAACCCTAGCCACCTCTAAGAGAAAAATTGTGCGGTGTTCGAAAGGGTTTTAAAACGTGCTAGCACACACGAGCCACTGCCCGGATCGTTCATCCTCGTGTGGATACTGGTAGAGGACATTCGCGCATTGCAGTGTCTACAAATTTGAAAAAGAAACTCCACGTCAAGAGGTTATTTCGTACATGTATAATTTTCGGTTATACTTCTTATGTTGTAGTATGGTCCATTCTGCTGCGTATTGTGAATACTCAGGCCATAGGTGATCCAACATCTTATCTATTGGTCCACATGTCACACATTGATTGGTCCAATTTTCATTTAGTTACTAGTCCATTTGTCACACATTTAACTATGCCAAATGTCTCTCAATTTTAGGCTTAATCATCCAAAATTTTCATGTATCAATTTATCCTACCAGTTAACATTTGTCCTAGTCTAAATGTACCGCAAATTTTCAGAAATTTCCTAAAATTCACCAAAAATTTCGAAATAATACTAATGGTCTCCAAATAGATTTAAAGCAAATAACTCATAATTCACATTTTAATCGCATTTATAAATCAATTATACCCATAAAATGTCAATAAATGCATGTACAAATAATTGTTATGTGCAAAATCAATAATATCGTGTGTATGTGTATGTCACATTATGCATAAGAACGAATTATGCTTCCTAATTTCTTATTAATAATAAACACCATTTTAACCCTAATTCAAGTGACAGGATGTTATACTAATAGCTGACTTTAAGTCTACTAACAACGAATCCTAAGGTTCCCAATCGAACTACTCAGGTTAAAGTTTATAGGATTGTGTTACTGGTTTATGAGTCCCTCTATTAGGTTTAACCCTAGTCTAGAAGATTTATGTCATCCTATCTCTAGGGTTACAATCAACCCCTTCCAATTACAATAGATCTATTCAAACCTAGGATTTCTTATTTTCTACGTAAGAAATCATATTATGACATAGTATTCCTAGGTTTATTAGAATATAAATAAAACATGTAATCAGTTCACAATAATCAACAAAACTAATTGCATTAATAAACGAATCAAAACATATTAAAGTGTTAACATAAGGTTCATCTATCCTAAATACCAGTGAGATGTTTAATTACATATGATCGAGCATGAATTCAAGCATACATTGAATGAATAAAAAATTGAAAACAACGAAATCATAGTTCTAAATCTCCCTAATTGTCTTCTATCGAATATTCTCGCGATGTAGAGATTTGATCTTGTATTTCGATGGATCTTTCGATGAAATTCTTGTGTTTTCTACTTTTCTAGACCAAAATTTGCCCTTGAGCACAACTTCTACGTCTAGAATTGCCTCCTTCGATCTGCTCCCTACTTTAAGTAGTTGTTCATGTCTTTATATATTAAATTCTAGGGTTTTGATTGATGCACGATCTTATGCATGGTCGTGCATCAGATCGTGCATCACCAAATTCTTTGAAAAGAAAAAAATTGCATGGCCTGGTAGATGTGCATGGCTAGATGCATGACCATGCATCCCTTCTATGAATTAAACCTTTATTTTATACCTTGTTTTTATCAAAAATTTTCTCCTTCAATTTTATGAAGGCAATATACTTTGTGAACACACTTGGAGCAGATTAAGTACCAAATATACATCAAAAGTATAAAATATCAAGAAATAATCAAATATAAGTGTAAAAATATAGTCAAATATGCATCTATCACTTTTCACTTTCATCTTTCTCTTAACTCCTGGTGTTACTCTCCTTCTTCTCTCAGGGTTCATTTTCATCTTGCATATCGTTTCCTCTCCTAAAAGTGATTGCTATGAGACATTCTTTAAGATTTGTCTCAGTGGTACTGATAGATGTAGATTGTATTATCTTTATCTAGATGTTTAGCTTTATTTTTAAGTATTTCTTAGATGATTATCATGTGTAAAGGTTTAGAATTATGTTATTGTTATGTTTTGTACGCATTTTAAGCGTTTGTTTAGTTTAGAGCAAGAATTAGATCTCTAATTTTATATTTCAAGAGGTGTTTAATGGGATTATGGGTGTTGGAAATCAAGAAATCGAAGAATGAAGAAGATGGAGGAAGTTTGAAGGTGATATGGTCATGCATCAAGAAGCATGATTGTGCTAGAGAGTGAAATAGTAGATTTCATCTTTTCCATCACGTGAGTTTTTTTGGTCTTTTGACAATTCGAGACTATTTTTGGAACCAAATTAAGTGGGAACCTAGAAAGAACCCTAGAAGTCTCATAAACTATTTAAGAACAATAAAAAAACAAAAAATGCAGCAGCTATTCATCAAAATGAATCAAAGTGGAGATATTAAAAAAAGCATCAGGAAATTCCAAAATTCCAGATCAAGGCATCAAACAGCTTTTACTCTTTCCTTTTAGTTTCTTTCATTATATTTGATGTATAATTAGATTTCTAAGATGTTTATGATGTCTAAGAGTTCTAAAATCAAATTAGGAATTACTCTAGAATTTTTAATGACTTATTTATTGTTGAATTTAATATATTGTTGGATGTTTGTGGTAATTGTTCTTGCATAAACTTAACAAAAAATTGAGATTGAGTCAAAGTAATCAGTGTTAGATTGCACTGAGTCAGATTAGTTTGACATTGTGTGAACTTTTTGTTAAATGTGTGAATTGGGTGAATGTGTCTGTGGCAAGAATTAAATGGAATTAGTTTAGCTTTGAACATGGTTATTTAAATTGTAGAGGCATAGTAACTTGGGAACTTTGTGTTTTAAATGTCTTTTAGGATGAATATATATGTTAATTAGGACATGACACTTATTCTTTAATTTATGACATTGTTTGAGTACATTTATAATTATATTCATTTATGTTTTAAATGTCTTTTAGGATGAATATATTTTTTAATTAGGACATGACACTTATTCTTTAATTTATGACATTGTTTGAGTACATTTATAATTATATTCATTTATTAATAGGCATTATTAGTACCCCTTTCACGAGAATGATTGACTAAGAAGAAATGAGGTAGAAAATAATATATATATATATATATATATATATACTTTTAGGATAAATATATATGTTAATTTGGACATGACGCTTATTCTTTAATTTTTGACATTGTTTGAATACATTTATAATAATATTCATTTATTAATAGGCATCATAGTACCCCTTTCATGAGAATGATTGAATAAGAAGAAATGAGGTAGAAAATAATAAATATAAATAAATAAATAAATTATACACACACACACACACACACATATATATTGTATGTATATAAGTGTGTCAAGTAAAATAACTATTCCTGTATCATCCCAGGTCACTCGCTTACAGATATTATCCGCTTTGAGCCTTGGCCTAGCCAAACCCTCATAGTTTTGCTTTTCCCGAGGCCTTCCCAGGAGGTCACCCATCTTAGAAGTACTCTTACCTCAGCACATTTAACCTCAGAGTTCCAATGGGATTCGGTGCATTAGGCCATGGAAAACGCTTCTGTAAGGGAGAGGTATCTGTACCCTTATAAAGCATACTTTGTTTCCCTCTCCAACCGATGTGGGATCTCACACTCTCCACCCCCTTTAGGGCCCAGCCCTCTTTAGGGTCCAGCCTAGCTGGCATAACTGTTCGGGTACAGGCTCTGATACCACCTGTAACATCCCAGGTCAACCGCTTACAGATATTGTCCGCTTTGGGCCTTGGCCTAGCCAAACCCTCGCGGTTTTTCTTTTCCCAAGGTCACCCATCTTAGAAGTACTCTCACCCAAGCACATTTTACCTCAGAGTTCCGATGGGATTCGGTGCATTAGGCCATGGATAACGCATCTGTAAGGGAGAGGTATCTGTACCCTTATAAGGCATACTTTGTTTCCCTCTCCAACCGATGTGGGATCTCACACTCTCCACCCCCTTTATGGCCCAGCTCTTTTTAGGGTCCAGCCTAGCTGGCACAACTGTTCGGGTACCGGCTATGATACCACCTGTAACATCACAGGTCAACCGCTTACAGATATTGTCCGCTTTGGGCCTTGGCCCAGCCAAACCCTCACGGTTTTGCTTTTCCCGAGGTCACCCATCCTAGAAGTACTCTCACCCAAGCACATTTAACCTCAGAGTTTCGATGGGATTCGGTGCATTAAGCCATAGAAAACGCGTCTGTAAGGGAGAGGTATCCATACCCTTATAAGGCGTACTTCGTTCCTCTCTCCAACCAATGTGGGATCTTACAATTCCACTAGCCCTTTTTAAGAAAAAATGGGTTAAGAAAAGAGTTGGTAGCTAATTGTGAGTTATGAGATAACTGAGTAACCAGGGGCATTCATGACAAAATTTTTGTCTTTGCGTTAAAAAGCTAGAATGACACTCCAACCAAGCTAAATAAAAGACATGATCTAGTTAGGTAATCGGGGGACATTCATGATAAGGTGTTTTCCTTGAGGTCAAAAGACTATGCTATAATTCAAGAAAATCTAAAAAAATAAAAAGACGGTGTTATAAAAAATTAAACCTATCGATCTTTTAAAAACTGCAAAAGTTTTCATGAAAGGACTAAGTTAGTATGTTAGCACATTTTGAGTGATTGGTGTTTAAGGTTAAGTTAATTTCCCCAAGATTTGATGCCAATATACCATTATTGTATTGATTATATAATTGTGTGATTATGTATTTTATTTGTTTGTGTTTTTAATTTTTCTTGAGGATAAGAAAAGGTTTAAGTGTGGGGATGTTGATAGATGTAGACTATATTATTTTTTTCTAGATGTTTAAGTGTGTTTTTTAAGGATTTCTTAGATGATTATCATGTGTGCAGGCTTATAATTATGTTATTATTAATGTTTGTATGTATTCTAAATGTTTGTTTGGTTTAGAGCAAGAATTTGATCTTAATTTTATATATCAAGAGGTGTTTGATGTGTTTGTGAGTGTTGGAATTTAGAAAATTGAAGAATGAAAAAGTTAAAGTTTGAAGGTGACACGATTGTGCCAAAGAGTGAAACAACATATTTCAGCATTTCTAACTTGAGAGTTTTTTTTTGGTATTTTGACATTTTGGGGATATTTTTGAAACCATATTAAGTGGAAAAACCCTAGAAAGAACCCTAGAAGTCTTAAGAACAATTTAATAATAAGAAAGAATAAAAAATGGATCAGCCATTCATCAAAGTGAACTAAAGTGGAGAGATCAAGAAGAGCATCAGAAAATTCCAGCATTCTTGATCAAGGTGTCAAATAGTTTTTGCTTTTAGTTTCTTTTGTTATCCTTAATGTGTAATTGGATTTCTAAGATGTTTATCATGTCTATGGAGATCTAAAATCAGATTAGGAATTATTTTGTGACTTATTTATTGTTAAATTCAATATATTTATGTATGTTTGTGATAATTTTTCATGCATAAACTTGACAAAAAAATCAAGAGGGTGAGTCAAAGTAAGCAGTGTTCGATTGTACAATGAGAGTTGGAAGTTTAATAGACCCACAATTATGAAATTAATGATCAATCAAAAAGAGATCTTGGTTGCAAAATTAATTATCTATTAGATAGTTTCAGATCTAATTGAAGATGTTAAAATAGTTTTGTGAATTGATAGATCACAAATTTGGAAATTTTGAATTCAATTAAAGTTAATTGTTTAGATCTTGAGAAAGAGTAATCAATATCTTAGGAAATCTAGGATCAAAGATACAAATTCAACAAGAACAAGGAAACTAAATAAAGAAAGAATAGTACCTAAACATTCGATCTTGCTAAATCTCAATTTTTATTAGAGACTCACTTATTAATTTTTTTAACTATTTTGTTTTGTTATTTGTTGTAAATTTTGTTATGTAATTTTATTCAAATCAATTTCATGTTAGCTTAGAAAAAGTTAGGCTTAAATTGTTAGCTATTGCATAATCCTCATGGGAATGATAACCTCTTATACTACAAGATATGATCCATATACTTGTGGTATAAATAGGGTGTTAATATCTTGATTGATATGTATATTCAAATCAACGCACTTAAACATGAAAGAAATAAGTAAGTCTATTGACACATTTTGAGTGATTGGTGTTTGAGTTTAATTTAATTTCATAAGATTTAATGTCATTGTATCAGTATTGTATTGTTGCATGAATGCATGATTATGTATTTTTGTGATTTGTTTATTTGTACTTTTAGTTTTGCCTAAGGACAAGCAATGATTTAAGTGTGGGGATGTTGATCACTATACATTATACTATGTTTTGCTAGATGTTTAAGTGTGCTTAAGTATTTCTTAGATGATTATCATGGGTATAGGCTTAGAATTATGTTATGTGTTCTAAGTGTTTGTTTAGTTTAGATCAAGAATTAGATCTTAATTTTTTATTTTAGGAAGCGTTTGATGTGTTTGTGAGTGCTAGGAATTAGGAAATTGAAGAATGAAAAAGATGGAGAAAGATTAAAGGTGTCGTGATCGTGCATAATTGAGCATGATTGTGACAGAGAGGGAGATAATAGGAGCACAATGTGACTCAAAGAGCACGATCATTATAGGAGATTTTCAGGTGCGACTTTTTTGTATCTTTTAGGATTCAATGCTTTTTTGGAACCAAATAAAGTGGGGAAACCCTAAAAATAACCCTAAAACCTTAATGCACTATTTAAGAACGCGTAATAAACCAAAAAGCGCAGCAACCATTGAATCAAAGTGGAGAGATCAAGAAAGCATCTTAAAATTCCAACATTCCAGATCAAAAAGCAAATAGAATTTTTATTCTTTTTCCCTTGTTTCTTTTATTATAATTGATATGTAATTGGATTTATAAGATGTTTATCGTGTCTATTGGAGTTCTAAACTTATATTATGAATTATTCTAGAATTATTTTTGGACTTTATTTATTGTTGAATTCAATATATTTTTAGATGTTTGTGATAATTGTTTATGCATAAACTGGACAACAAATCGAGAGAGTGAGTCAAAGTCATTAGTGTTAGGTTTTATAATGAGATTTTGCAATTTAATGGACCCAAAATTATGAAATTAACAATTAACCAAATAGAGGTCTTGGTTGTCAAATTGATTATATATTAGATAGATTTATATCTAATTGAAGATGTTAGGAACAGTTTTGTGAATCAAAAGATTGCAAATCTAGAAATTTCAAATTCAATTAGGGTTGATTGATTAGATCTTGGGAGAGAGTAAACAATACCTTAGGAAATCTAGGATTAAACATATAACTTGATTCAACAAGACTAAGGGAACGAAACAGAGAAAGAATAGTTCCTAAATATTCAATCTTGATCAATCTCAATTTTTATTAACAGCTCAATTTTTAATTTTTAATTGCTAATTGCTTGATTGTTTCATTTTATTATTTGTTTTAAATTCTTTTATTTAATTTTTTCAAGTCAATTTTGTGTTAGAAAAAGTAAGGTTCAAATTGTTAGCTATTGCATAGTCTTTATAGGAATGATAACCTATTGTACTATAAGATACGATCTGTATACTTACGTGTATTGAGAGTTTTATTATTATATATAAAACTTGCTCAACAAGTTTTTGGTACTCGAAAAGCTTCCTTGTGGTCTTTCAAATGATAATTTTACAGGCTGCCTTACCTAAATTTCCAAGTTACATATGAAAACCTCTATTCTCTGATGCCTTGCGTCTAACTCTTGAACAAGTCTAGACATCATGTATTCTAGATTCACATCCTTATTTGCCCTTGATTCCCGCAAGAGAAATTTAGGTGATTCTTCTATTGCAAATTGTATGTATTACGATATGGATTATTTTGGGGTCTAAGAGCATTCCCTATGTAATCCACATGCTTTGGCTGTAGTACTTTACAATCATGACCTGGATGTCTTAGCCTATATACCTCATATTGTATAACCTAGAATTGAGGCCATTGTTAATCCATCGATCTTCCTACTTAGAGCTTCAACCTAGTTTTCCAATTATACAGCTACATCAACTTCATATACCTCTATTGGCTTGTTGGGTCTTACTTGAGAAGAGAACCATAGATAGTTATTCATAGCCATGTCTTTAATAAGATCATGAGTTACTTCTGGTGCCTTATTATTCAGATTACCACTAGCTTTAGCATCTATCATCTGCCTCGTAGTCTAACTTAGCATCACTATAAAAGGTCTAAATTTATATCCATAATGGTAAACCATGATGTGGGCATTTCCTCAATATCTCCTTAAATTTATCCCATGTGTCATATAATGTCTTTGAGTCAGTTTGGGAATAGGAGGAGATGTCATTTCTCAGTTTGGGAGTCTTTTCTAGTGGAAATTATTTCAAAAGAAACTTCTCTACTACTGGGTCCCATATAATTAGTGATGATCTAGGCAAAGAATTCAATCATTGTTTTGCCCTGCACCTTAATGAAAATGAGAATAGTCTCAATCTTGTTGCATCTTCATTGGAACCATTTAATTTAAAGGCATCACAAATCTCTAGAAAGTTTGCAGTATGGTCGTTGGGGTCCTCACCTTGTAGCCCATCAAACTAAACAGAATGTCACACCATCTAAATAATGCTTACTTTAATCTAAACAATGTTGACGTTAATAGTCTATCTCAAAATATTGGACTTTGCTTTCGTAAAGTCTGGTCTATCTTAATAAAATATAATTCTTGGTTTGTCTGCTATAGTTCCTAATTCTTTAGTATCAATTTGACCTTATAAGTCTTCTATCTACCAACTTAACTCATACTCTCTATATAGGGTTATACAAAGATTTCTATGAGCTGTTTTCTCAATCTCTGGGTCTTTGTCTACTAAGTACAATAAATTACCTTAGGTTATAAACTAACCCCAAAATTTGTGAAAAAAGAGAAAACCAAAGAGTTAGGAAAATAAATAAATAGATTAAAAACAAAAAGGAAAAATTAAAATAAGTAATAATGGATAGATTAATAAAAGCTAGGTTTTCCTATTATTATAGTCCCAGACCACGATGACTGTAAATGCACGATGTAGCTATAACTAGCACTGAAAACCACGAATTGATCCCACAAGGACTGTAAGTAATAAGGTTAACCCTTTTTCTATTATCTAATCGTTGAATCAAGTTATGGAACTAAACTAAGTTTAACATAAGAATGAACTAGGATAAAAATAAAAAAGCAATACAATTAAATAATACCAAATAAGTAGTACCTAGATGATGAATCCTTCTAAGATATCTTAAACATTAATCCTTTATCATACAATTAAATTTTTTATTATTTGACCATAGAAATTCCTATCTTATGTTAATATCTTTCTTAAGAATATTAACAACTAACCCTCAGTTTATTAATTTGAAACCTCTTTTTAGTTAAAACGCATAAGGTTGTATTGCTCAATTCAGAAATTTCATTATAAGTTTGACCCTAATTTAGAGGATCTATGTCAATCTATCTCTAGATTGGCATGCAAGTCCTTCTAACTATAGTAGATCTATACAAACAAAAGGATTTTTTAATCTCAATCATATGAAATCAAACATTGAACTAATATCCCAGACATATTAGTCCAAGAATATAAAAACATAATTGAATCATAATAAATTAATGAATTAACTTCCATTGAATAAAAGACTATATCACTCTATCCATCTTGACTTATGGTTCATCACACTTAGACACTAAACAAATTAATTCCTAAACATAGTCAAGTATTCAAAAGGATAATTAAAAGTAAAAGAATCCAGAATCTATATATCCCCTTTATCTATAATAAAATCTCCTTTAAATATAGATTAAGGTTGCTCGCTATTGAATCTCCTGAAGAAATTTTCATGATTTTTTTTCCTCAATTCACAATACTTTTTCAATCCTTTTTTGCGGCCTAATTTGTCTCAAATTACTTCTCCTCCTTTGTCTAGCCTTCGTAATTTCCTTTTAAAGTAAGAAACTAAGGTTTCTGGAATATACATGGTCACTTACACGATTGTGTAAATGGCCGTGTATCTCAATATTAGAAGTTGTGACTTTACACAATTCTAGAAGCTTACACAGGCTACATACACGGTATGTATGTGACATGCACAAGTTTGTATCTAGATACGAGCATAAATAATGACTTCGAAGTTTACACATTTTTAGTAGCCTATAGGGTCTCCATATATGGCCTAATATCTTCAAATTTGCTTTAATTCTTTCATTTTATACCTTGATTTTAACCAAACTCTTCTCTTTTTGGTCTATTAAAGCAATTATTACCTAAAAACCACTTGAAGCAAAATAAGTGTCAAAGTACCATAAAACTATCAAATAATATAAAAAATACACTAAATATGGGTATAAAAATATAGTTAATTAATCATTTTTAAACCAATCATCAGGCTGGATATGAGGGCCAAGTAATTTTATTAAAGCTCTTGAAATATTTCAGAGATAAAGAAGTTCTCATTATGGAAGATTTCTAGTTAATACTGTAGCAAGTAGTAAGAGAATATAGGTTAGCCAAGTATAAGTTTGTTGGCTTATTATACCACTGCTATTCAATTATTAGAATTCTTTGATGAAGTAGAACTCTGATATATTCCTTGAGGAGATAGCTAGGAGGTAAATGAACTTTCATAAATCACCTCGAGGCTAAGGATATTTGAGGAGTTAGTTGATAAATATGTTGTTATATAACATAAATCTTACCTATATATTTATATAAGAGGGATTTCCTTAAACATCATCGACAATGATAAAGAAGTCATTTAGGATTAGAGGAAAGAAATTAAAAACTTTTTAAATAACCATGGTATGAAGGTGACTCTCAAAATTAAATTACAAGGACTCAAATTTGTATTGAATTAAGGAGCCTTATTTTGATGAGGTAATGATGGACTTTTGTTATGATTCCTTAGGATGCCCAAGGCATTAGCAGTAATAAGAAGTTCCTGAAGGGTATGTGGAGCCCATCAGTCTGATATTAAGATAAGATGGCTAATTTAACATCATGGTTACTACTAGCCTTTAATATTAAAGGATTAAACATCCTATGCCAAAGGTTACAATAATTATAGAAACATGGGAGAGTATAGTGAATTCCTACCTTTGGGTTGCACTATATAATTAAGTTGTGGCCATTTAGGGGTAAGGCTATTGATCTTATTGGGAAAATGTACCCACCTTCCTTTAAAGGTCATCGTTTTATCCTATTGGCAATGGAATATTTTACTAAATGGGTGGTGACTTAACCTATGAAAAAGGTTAAATAGGCTGACGTAGTGAAGTTCATTATGGAATCTATTGTTCATCAATTTGGTGGTTTTGTAGCCAATTACGAGTGACCAAGGAACCAATGTTTACTATCCAAGGATTTAAAGATTTTTCTACAGATTATGGTATAAAGTTATTGAATTTGACTCCTTATTATGTTCAGGTTAATAGGCAAGTCATGGCCTTAAATAAAGTAGTGATTGAAATCCTTGAACAAAGTTTTGAGGAGAATCCTAGAGATTAGCATAAGATTTTGTTTAAGACCTTATGGGGATATCAGACTTCTAAACGCATTGCTATAGGGGTTAGTCCATTTACTCTGACTTATGGCCATGATGTTGTTCTCCCTATGGAAATAGTGTTGTCATCTCTAAAAGTGACTAAAAAGAATGCTTTAACGACATTTAAATATTCAAATGCAATGATATGGAATTAAAGGATCTAGATGAATTTTGTCTTCAAGCCTTTAATAATATGATTATACAAAAATAGAAAGTAAATTTTTAAAATAAAATAGTTCATAAGTGGGAATTCCAAGAAATTTATCTAGTATTGAATTTGATTTTTCCATGTAGAATGAAAGACAAATAGTAGGGAAAGTGGTCCCCTAATTAAGAGGGGCCATTATGAATTCTTAAGGTTTGGGGAGGTAATATCTATTGGTTATCTAGCCTAAAAGGTGAACCTCATTGATGTTTTTATAATGGAAACTATTTGAAACCTTATGTACCTACTTTATAGGAGAAATTAGGAATAAAGGAAAAGAATAGAAATTTCTAAATCAGATAATAAAAAACAAAAATAATCATCCCAGCAATAATCATTATAAAGAGATAAGAAATCTAAATTCAAATATTCCAACCTATAGCTAATAGAATGTTTAAAAAATGTAAAGAATTTAAAATGGATTTAGGTTAAAAGATTAGATCTCGCCTAATGTTTGATACAGGAAACTTGATCTTCCTTGGCCTATTAGACTTATTGGTTCCAAAGGGTAACTTCTTCCTTTTGTAGTATTAATGATGTCCTCAACTCTTTAGTCGTCTGTTTGATCTTGTAGAACTCATGATTGAGCTACCTACTGTTATGTTTTAGAATCTCTTGTTTTATCGTAATCAACTTAATGACTCTTTCATGTTTGACAGCCTAATCTTCTAAGGAATCACATTCTTTCTCAACTTTTAAATTCTTGCTAGGAGATTTTTTTCCTTTGGCTTCTGTTGCCTTATAATCCTTTCTACATTTTTATAAGAGGCTCAGTCTCTTGGAGTAAACAACTTTGTTACGAAATGACTTCTTAAAAGAGGAAAGTAACTTTTTAGTTTTATTAAAAAGTCCTTCATTAGCAAATGACTGACTTACAAAATCAATATAGGATAGTATGCTAGAAAAGGAGTTGCGTTGAACCTTAGTAAAAAATTTGAGTTCTTATTATGTCATATGTTTTAGGGACTCTTTGACTTTTATCAAATCCTTAGAATTATTTGATGGCACAACACCTAGTGTTAGTGAAAAATCTAAGAATCTTAAATGACACTGTCCGAACATCTCTTGCCTAAAAAATATAGAAGGATGAAGGGAATTCTTACTATACCTTTAGCAAAGTAACTTCAGTAGTATTGGGATTATGAGAAATTATAATTCTCTTAAATGTTATAAAAAGTAAGAGGATTTCCTATAAGAATGAAGGGAATTCTTAATTGACCTTTAACAAAGTAACTTTAGTTGTATTGGGATTAGAGAAATTCTAATTCTTTTATATGCGAATAGGAAAGGTTAGGAGGTGGTAGATCTGACATTGTGTCTTTTTTGAAAGAAAATTCAAGGATATTAATTTATGGTGAGAATAAAGTAAAAGGAGTTAGAGAAAATAAGGTACCATCAGTGATGTCTTCCACGATCTTCTCAAGAGTGGAAAAAGTCTAATTTGTAAGGGAAGTCTCTTCAATAACAAGGTCAACAATTTGAGCTTCTTCAAGTAGTTTGTTGGTCAATGAGTTAATTTTCTTATAGATTTCTCAAGGTTAGTGTCTTGGCCTTCTTGGAGCTTGAAGCAAATGAAGACTTATCTTTAAACTTCCTCTTAATGGCATGGCTGTAAACCACTGTCACTTCTTTCTGAGAAGTAGTCTTTCCCTTTTCTTTACCTTCAACTTCTAGAATTTTGAAATCTGAATCAATAAAAGGCAACGATAAAGATAAAATTAAATGATTTTTAATAGAACAAAGCAAGAAGAATTACCTTTAAGGATGGCATAATTCAAATTAAGAACTAATTGTTGGTAGGTCTTCTACCACCAAAGATTGCAGGATTCTATATTGTGACACTTGTTATAGAAATCTTGCGCTTTAGTGTACAATAATGTTGAATTCCTGTAAGAATTTATCATTAATATAATTGGCTTTAAAAGTGAATCACACAAGGTAGTTTAGAAGATGGATTATAGTGGGAATTACTAGGTATTGATAGCTTAGAAGAAATTTAGCTTATTTAGAACAATAGTGAAAAGGCCTAGTTATTCAAAGTTCTATAATTTAATTATATTGCATGGAGAATTCCTAGACATGGGAATTTCTAAGGAAGTTCAGGATATGGGAGTTAGGATGGTTGAGACATGACAAACATTCAATGGGTAGTTAGTCAAAACATGGATATGATAGGGGAAAAGTTTGAGTTTAAGAAGTTACAAGAGGTCTACTTGAGGTAGTTGCATCTGTTAAGATGTATAAACACACTAATAAGAGAAAAAAAAATAGGGCATCGTACTACTCTAATAAAGAATAAAACCTAATCCTTATTATTATCTTAAATTTTCTTCTTATTTTATGCTTTTTCATTACCTAAATCAATTCATCTCTTTAATTCAAATCTTATTCCAACACTTTTTAGTATTTTGGTAGCTTATAACTCTATTGTATAAGTTTTATAAAGCCCCCTATATCATCGATAAGAAGTCTAGTACAAATTTTGGGAGAATTGCCCCTGGCGTACTTAAATTTTAGCTTGATTATAAAAACGATCTTGGCACACTTCGTGGGACCAAGATATTGCATATGAGGAATGGAAAAGAAATTGTTGTGCCTCTAACCCTAGAGGAAGAGGTCCTTATTGAAATAAGGAATGAAGGCTTTGTATCTCAAATGATTGAAAATCTTGAGAAAGCAAGATCGCCTTCAGCTAAGTCTCTAATTGGGAAGAATTTGAAATTGCCATAGTCGTAAACAAGAAATAACATGGTGCATATGTATGAGATTTTAGAGTCAAAAGTTCAATTCATTCTCTACAACTGAATCAATCAAAATGCTAATAAAGAATATGGACAAGCTTTCTACTACTTTGATACAAGCCACTGGGTATAATTATCCTTCTTTAGTAAGACAAATTTCTAAAAGGCTCGAGGTAGGTTGCACCAAACTTAATAGAAGTTGGTAAGTGTATGTTGGAACCCAAACCAGTTTAATTATTTTAATGCATGATTTTTATTTTGAAGTCGTATTAGATCAATTAAATTGGAATTGAATGTTGCTAAGGTTTAGAATTTTTTAAGTTTGATTAAAGTTTCAATTTTGGCCTAAAGTAGGATTAATGGGATTAAATGAACCAAGGGAATTTTGGGTAGACCACTTAGGTCTTAGAGGTTTAAGGCTTAAGTGAGAGGGCATAAGGGTCCTTGTGTAATTAGAAATTAGAAAAGAAAGAAAAGAAATAGAAAGAGGGAGAAATAGAAGAGGAGTTGTCGTGGGTGTGGAGAGAAGAGAAGGGGATTTTCTAGGGTTTGGAGATTTGAAGAAATCTGAAGCTCAAGCAGGTAAGTTTAAGCTTTGATTGCTTGTTTGAACCTTGTTTAGTGTTGATTTACAACTGAAAATGAGGATTTAATGTGTTTGGATTGAAAAATCAGAGGTTGTGGGTGTCGGCTATGTCGATTTTCTAGGGTTGCGATTTTTGTTGTGTTTGTTGATGTTTTGGGGTTGGTTTGAGTTTAGAAATGTTGTAGGAGTGTTGATCCAAGGTTTGAGTAAGTTTTGTTTGAGATTTTGTGAAGTTTCTGCTGAAAATCTGCAGAAATCTGGGTTCGGGGCGTTTCTGGTTCGCTCGTCGCGACGTGCTCAAGAACACGTCGCGACGTGTGAATTAATTATTCGTCGTGACGTGCG
>JAOTAW010100212.1:0-15405 GCA_025629945.1 Erythroxylum savannarum
GCATTGTTGGATTGTTTCATGACTCCAGTGCTGAGTTTGGTGGGTTTTTGAACTTGAAACAGCTCAAACTTGACCGACATGTTTATCCTTCCCTTTTTTTTTTTTTAATGACACCATAAAACCAAATTGGACTTTGCCTTTGGACAGTAAGAGCTCATGAATTTTGCAGTTTGAAAGCTGCCTCTAACTCCAGGTCCTGTCCTTGCCTTGCAGGCTGCTATATGGCAAGCACTTAACCACTACGCCTATCGCGATGCCGTGTTCCTGGCAGTGAGGTTGTATGCAGAAGGTATGTGCTTGGCAAATAGAAAGTTTGTGCCAAGAAAATTGTCAATTTTTTTCATTCTGGAAGCTCATCATGGAATGGGTTGAATTCCTCTTTCATACTTCTAGTGTAAAGAGGAGTATCTTCTAAATCAACATCATACTTACCCATAGCCAAATCTTTTGCAAAGTTAATTTCTTCTTTTACTTTGCTTGTTTGTTCAAAAAATGACTTTCCATTGATGACAGAGTTTTTTACATAAAACGAAAACGCATCCTTCAATCCTTTGATAACTAAGAAGTCTTTATCAAGGGTCATTTCCTTTGCAATCGAAGATGACACAGCAGATGGGCTTATTTTTTCTCCGCGCTCAATTTTCTGCCTCATGTTATCTGGAATTTTCAGATCAAATGGCTTGGAAGAATACATGTCAATGTAGTTCCGGCGCGGCGTAGCGAACAAGGATTCAACTCGCTTGCCTCGGACATCAAAGGCATCGCCAAAGTCCACACTACGCTCACCGAACAGGTTTACATACCGGAAGGACTCGGCCTGCAAGCCACGCCTGTCGCCCAGGCCAGGCACGCTGTACTGATAGCCTTGGCCAACAGCCTGGTGGATTGGGTTGGCTCGCGGCACAGACCTCACGCGGCATGCCAGTACACGGTAGTGCTCGTCCATCAGGAAGTAGACCTTGGGCGACAGATATATAGCGTGGTGTGCGACCAGGCGCTTACCAGCCTCACCAGGCAAGCACAGGCCTTCCTGGATGTCTTTGTCTTCAAATTTCAGCTGGCCTAGCCCCGATCCGAATGCAACAAGACCAGTCGCCTCCATGGCCTGTTTGACGAACTGTTCTTCAGCTACTGCGGGGTCTGCGCTCCAAGGCACGCCGAAATGAACACTGTCCGTGTCGACATACAGCAGCTGGTACTTGCACAGGTATGCAGCCTCCATCACCCGAGCAAGGGAAACGTTAGCTTTGTCAGTGATCTGGTTTGCGAACGATCGAATCGACTGGTCGGCAGTTTGCTCAGCCAGGCTCAGCAGCCCGTGCTGACGCGGGGGTGGATTGCTCTGTCCAAATCGTTTTGGCTGATGCTCTGGGTAGGTTGTATAGGATGTGATGTTTGCAGCGGCCCATGAGCGGAACAGCTCATTTGGCACTCTTGAATGCCGATCAACCATTGCAACAAGCTCGTCATCCAGGAAGGCGCGTGCAACAGCGTCGGTCTCCCGTGCAATCGCTTCTTCAAGCTCCTCTTGCTGCTTCAGTTGCCACTGCAGGCGACGGAACAACTGCGGCCAACCAAGCACGGCGCCATCAACCAGGGCGAAATCAGCTGCCACGGAAGCGGGCATATCCTGCTGCAGCCGTTCAACAAATGCAGCTACACCGTCCCACTGAGGGTCAAGGGCAGCCAGACTTTCCATTACTTTTATCACCTCAACGAGGTCAGTCAGATCGATATCCAAATCTGGCCGATTTCCTTGCGCATAGGCCCCATACCCACCCCCGGTAAGCAGACGCTTAAAAGCATCACCTTTCGATTTATAATATAAATACTTTGAGCTATTGCCGACCCTATGAAAATCTTCCGATGTGTTTTTTGCCAGTTCGCGCATGCCGTATGTCTTAGCGACAAATTCGGCGTGATGCATGATGCACTGCCCTTCTATATGAACATAATTACTGCCGGACTCAGTTTGTCGAATCGATGCGCGAATTCCTTTAAGCGGAGCGTGTACGCTGAGGTCGATCCAGCCATTATTTTCTCTGTTTCGAACACATAGATACACGACAACATCATCGTCATTGACGGTCGGTTTAGAAAGGTAGTAGCTCAGAAGAGCCCCAGGAACGGCTAGCAATGATGGCTCTGCAATTCGGGGATGAACGTTGCGCGAGTCGAGATCTTTACCCTGCATCCGTATCGGCAAGCAGGGGTGATCGTTGAGGAATTCCGACTTGCTCGGCTGAAGCTTTACAAGAAAATCCCCGCCCCGGAACATAAGCATCTTCAGGATATTGAGTCGGCCTTTAACAAGCCAGGCATTAACCTCATCCCCAAACTCATTCGTAACTTTTTCGCGGACTGCAATGTCGGATTCTTTCATGACCCGCGTCGGGTATGACTGAAGAAATCCTTCAATATAAAAACCAATGGCTGCGTTGACTCGTTTGTTGCCAAGCTCTGGAATTCTGACTTCTACACCTCGCATTGCAACGTCGTTAAAGCACGAGTTGATATCAACAGCCATCGCTCGTGTCCCTGGAAGATTCTTTGCGGCAATAACCTCAGAACGACCACCCATTGAAGATCTGGTCAGGAACTGGTTGTATTTTTTATGCAAAAACACTGGGTTAACAATGTAAGTCTCTTCCTCCCCAAGCATCAAACCGTGATGCTGAAGATTCTGCCCATTTGCCAAAACAACAGCCGCTTCATCCCCGGAGAGTAAACTTGGCCGTGCGTCGCCCGGAGGGCAAGCAGCAACGAACAAGTCTTTGTACTGTTCTTTCAACGAATCTTTGAGCTCGTAGTTATTGAACCCATCGTGCTGAAGCTGTGCGGCATACCAGTATGCCTGAGAGATAGCGAAACCAGCTGTTGAAGCTGTGTTGTAACTCAGCGGATGGATCTGATCGACCAAGGCTTTACCGAGCAGAGGCTTAAGCTTGTCAGTAATTTCATTAAAGCTCTCAGTATAGCTAATCAGGGCATTGGCCAGCACCAATACGTCAGACTGTGTGTACCGAATGTCGTCGATGGTAGACTTCCAAAAGCTTAGTGCCTGGTATGCATTCTCCGAAATCTGTGTTCCTCGGAAATCTTCCAGCGGTGCCAAATGGGCATTGATCAGATACTGGCGAACCTCAGGAAGCTTGACCTCCATGCCATGGCTCGCAAGCCATTTGATCGGGTCACTAAACTGCAGAGGCAGCTTGCCTTTAACGATTTCCGTCGAAAGATCCGACAGCTTCGAAGGAGCCAGCCAGTAAGAGTCGATCAGCTCCAGCTTGATTCCGCCCTTACCACCGCCGTGGCGAATCGTAATCCTAGCTTTGTTTGAGTAAGACGTAATAACCCAGCGGACGTTCTTCTTTTTCCCGCCCACCCAGATTTCTTCATGTAGTTCTTTGTTGCGGGTGATACCCAGAGCGAGCGCAAGGCCGACCCAGTCAAACTTGCTGCCTGCGTGCGCCCACACCTTGCCAACAGCCTTTTTGGTGCCAGCCTCTTCGGCCTCCGCAATAAGTCTTGCCATGTACTCCAGCAGCAGCGCTTTGAGCTCAGACCAGCTCTTAAAGATCGTTACTCGATCGAGGTCTTCTTCTTTGTACAGCTCGCCAGACGGATCGAACTCAAAGAGACCACCGTGGTGAAGTACGCCAGCGCGGAACTGCCAAGTCTCAATATCCATCACAGCAAAAATGCGTGGGATTAGCTTGATCGGTGATTTAAGGATGTGGACTGCTGGCCCCATCAGGGACTTTGGCGAGTGGCACGACCAAAGCCCACGAGGATCGAGAGCATCCCTTTTGGGCAGGGATGGGGTATGCAGCTCAAGGTACTGTCGCTCACCCTGGTTGCGATGCTCGCGCTGCTGGTACTCCTGGTATCCCATCGTGGGCTTGTACTCCTCCCCCCGCTCCAGGGCAGCCTTGCGGGCTGCACGCTCCTCGTTGCGGCGGATGCGCTCCTGAGCTTGTCGTTCGGCCATCTTGTCGATGATGGCTGATTTGAGGGGGGCTGGTCTTCTTCCCATGATTTCGCACCGTGCTTTATTCTGTCTTACCTGAATTATGCACCGTGCGAAACTAACGAGTCCACACGTTTTGCATTTTTTTTAATCAGGAAATGAATTTAAAAAAATGTACAAAAAAGCCCCTGCTGGAGGGGCTTTTTCTTCATCGCCGAGGTCGAGGATCACGAGTAGGTGATGGGTCTGGATCTGGACGCTGGTCGCGCTCACGCTCGTTGCCAAGGCTGTCCTGCAGTGCGGCTGGAGCGTCACTCCGCAGGGCCTGCTCCTCCTTTTCGCGACGTTGTGCTTCCTCCCTTGTCATCTCTTTTCGGAAATGGTTTAGAAGAATTTTCGCACCTTTAGACTTGCTGCCAGAGCCTAGGCTGTCTGCGTTCAACCCCTGTCGGTTAAACTCCCACAACATAGATTTGGCAATGCTTTCATTCCTAGTCATTGCTCGGAGGAATGTTGAAGCTGCAAAACGCTTCCCCTCCTCGATATGCTCTTTCGTAGCGTGACTATCGCCAGCGCTGATCCTGGAAGCTCGCTGCCCAAACTTCGCAACGTTGTCAAAATTTCTTGCAAAGGAGCGCCTGCGATCAAGCATTTGCATGAAATCATCAGTCATCTGAGAATTATGACCGGTTATGGAATCAATCATCTTACGAGCGGAAGTAAAGGTACCAACATTATTCCGCGCATCCTTGATTCGCTTCGCGGCATCGGCCATGTCGATATTGCTTACTGTTTCGAATCCACGCATCCGAGCTATTGCAATAGCTAAAACGCTTTCAAAACCCCTGTTTTTTTCAAGATCATCCAAGCACTTACCAGCAAACTCACGATACTCTTTAGCAAAGCGACGTATCGCCATTTTCGAGTTTTCGTTTTCTCGGTCAACCTTAAACTTCATTCCGCTCTGCTTCATGAAGCCTCTAAGGAAGTTTACATCCCCTGATTGGCCGGCCTGAAGGGATTTCAACTCTCTTTCAATCCGAGAAATAGAAGTTTCAACAAATTCTTTGTTCTTGTTATGTAGCAGCTCTAAGCTGTACAGCTCCTTTGTTTTGACGAAGGCTTCGTCTGCAGATTTTTGGGCAATTGCCTCAAGGTAATTCCAGGTAAATCCTGCACGTTTCAAGGAATCGTTAACAGGCTCAAGCTTTATTGGATCGTACTCTCTATTTTTCTCTGCAGCATACTTTATTAGGTTGTGATTATTTATTGCAACATAGACTTCTTTAAATTTCCTATAAAACCCAGGATACATCATTGACCATTGCGCAGTGTAAAGCGCACCTTTAGGATCTTTCATGTCAATGGTAACACTTGTCTCGACCATATAAGGTTCGAGCTCATTTTTCTTAAGGGTTTTATCAAGACATTGCTGAAAGTGCAATGATATTGCCGAAGTTGTTCTCCACTTCCTGAAGTGATCAAGAGACTGAGATAGACCTTTTTTCATCAACCCAGGGACTTGTGGATCGTTCAAGACTCTCGCATAGGCATCAAACAGGGGTTTTGGGTCGTTCGGATCAAGCTCTTTTTTAAACACACCCACATCTTCATCGTAATCGTCGATACGGACTACTCTAAGAGAATGAAGATTTTGCAGAGCTTTTATCTTATCCCGAAGAGATGGTGTTATCTCCTCAGGGCTATATTCGCTTCTGCCAATGCTTGCATCAAAGGCGTCTTGATTAGCAGGCATTGCCTTGTAAAGCCCAAACTCAATCGCATTTTGCAAAAGAGCTTCATTCCCCCAAAGATCCTCAATGACATATAAGTCAGTGTCGATATCCTCGGACGCTGGATAGTGCTCAGCCATAATACACCCCTTTTTTTATTCTTCGTTATTGGAGGCTTGGATAGCAAGTGAAAGACCAACTTCGTCAAGCATGCTTCTGTTTTCGACTTTAACTTCTGCGGAAACCAGCTTGGCAAGCTTCTGGAGAAGCATATTGAAGAACTCGTGTCGAGCTTCAGCGTCAGAGCTCAAAATTTTGTTTACAACACTCTGAATGTCTTCGATGGCGCCACGGTAGCGCTTAGCATCTTCGTACAGGTCGTTCAGGTACTCGCGGGTCTTTGACACGCTTGTAGCAGTGCCAGCCGTGTCCTGGCGCATGTTGTGCACCTCGCCACTCAGGCTCAGAACGCCCGTGCGAACGAGCTCGACCTGCTCCTGGATCACGGCTTTGCTGTTGTCTTCAAACTCCTTGAGCTCCTGGAATGCCTTGTCCATTTGCTCCATGTTGCGCAGGACGTTGCCATGGGTAGCAGCAAGCGAAGACATCAACGAGCCGAAATCACCCTCGTTAAGCGTTTTGACAAGACGATCGACACGCCGCTGCGTTTCGTCGAAGACTAGCGCCATGCGATTGTCAGCATTGAGCTCGGCCTGGCCAAGAGCTGTGCGAATACCAGTCTCGAATGACGTGGTGTGATCGCGCAAAAGCTTAATAACACCTGCGCCCTCGCCGCTGAAATAGGTGATCAGGGACTGCACTTCGCCCCGGAGCTGCGTCAGACTTGAAGCATTTGCAGCCGCAAAATTCTGCGCTTCAACCTTGATGTAATTTGCAGACTTAAGAATTTCAGCCGTGCTGCGACGAAGTGATACCGGAAGATCATTAATCTCCTTCAGTATCTCGCTTTTCGAGGATTTGATTTCACCCTTGATTTCCTTTGCAAGATCGATCCTCATGGATTTATAGAGATCAAAAACCCAATCCGTCTTCGCTACGGCATCCAAGGCAGATGCTGTTGCCACCATGAAGGCGTTAAGCCCTTCGACCTCTTGCTGAATTAGCGTCACCACGCGAAGTATGCGGGATACATTGCGTCCAACCAGGGCTACGGATTGGCGCGTTTTACGGCCATCCTCAGCAACAACCACCAGCTTCTCGTCAACACCCCTAATGCCAGTGACCACGCCTTCAACACCCTTTTCCAGCATCTGGATAGTTGATGTCTGAGACTTAACCACCCCAGCAAGCTCCGACAGGCCACCACTAACAGCATCGGATAGGCTGGTGTACCCTGCATTGGTGTCTTGTATCAGCAGCTGCAGAAAACCATGCATAGCCACCAACGCCTCGGTGTGCTTTGCGCTCTGTTGCTCAGCGTCTGCTTGCCGCTTTTGAGAGGATTGGTAGGCGTTAACCAGCTGCTCGATCACCTGATCACGGATCGCTGCAGAGGAATGATCTTTCTCTTGGGCGTCAGCAAGCTTTGCGATGGCTTTGGCCATCTCAGCTTGCGCTTCCCCCATGGATTTCAAATCCTGAGCGTTTGCTTCAGCGGTCTTTTGGGCCTCTTTGTCAGCGCGCTCGCGAGCTTCAGCATCAGCCTTTATGGCTTTGCCGAGCTCTGAAATTTGTTTGGATTCTTCTTCGCGAGCTTTTTCAAGCTCGTTAAAACGCCTGGTCTGGTCTACATCCAGGCTCTTAAGCGCCTGCTCAAAATCGGCTATTCGCCTGTCGAGCGCCGCTTGCTTTCCTGCTGGTTCTGTGCCAGCATTTTCCTTGCGATTAGTCATTGCTCATTTCCTAAGTGTGAGTAGTGATCCAAAAGGCCAGACGGGGTGCCACCCGACTGGTCTTTTTTTTAGCCCCGCGAATTGCGAAGCTGTCGCTCCATGCGATCCATCTCGGATTCCTCTTCCTCTTCCTGCTCGGGCTCCAGCACAGGCTCAACCTGCACAGCTGCTCCCAGTGATTCCTCACCTGCACCCTGGAGCGATTTCTCGGGTGATTCGTCCACTCGCAGCTCATCGTGCTCAAGCTGAAGTGATACCTGATTCTTTGCATCGCCCTCATGACTGACCTGGCGATCTTCTTCAGCGCCCTGCCCCTTCAGAGCCAAGTCACCATCGTCCTTTTGGTCGGCTTCATCCTCTAAGTTGGTCAGAGCAATAAGGAAATTGTCCAAGCTGCCATCGAAGCTACCCAGAGGGAATAGAAGCTTCGACCCATCCTCAAATTGCCAAAATGGTTTTTTGCTGCCGTCAAACACAGCGGTAATCAGTGCGGAAAGCACCAGATGCTTGGCTTCTTTTTTGGCGAGGGATCTAAGACCACGTTTCTTACGCCCATTGAGCAAGGTGTTGAGCATCGCCTCAAGGAATCTAGCCTCCTTTCCCGTGGTCGGTGGAAAGGTGAAAGGTTCGACGGATGTTGCCGCCTTTTTGCTTTCTGGAGCTTCAATGATGCCGAAGGTTAGTTTTGTCACGGGTAGGTTCTCCTAGTTTTTTTCTACCGATATGTTCAGGTTACGCTGGAGACTTTCCCGTTTCAAGTACGCTTGATATTTTTTTGCATGATTTTTCGAATATTTTTTCATGCTAAAAAAGCTCATCATTCCACATCGGTTTCGGCGTCGATTTTTGCTGCTTTTTGTCGCTCACCCAAGATGTACAGATTCACCTGCTGACTCACCGGCAAACCTGGGAATTTGTCCTCAAGCTCGCGACGCACGTCTGGGCGCAGGTAAACGCTTTCCTTCTTGCTTTTTTGATCAGCAGGCAAGGCTGGGCGACCAGGCCCCTTCTTGCCCAAATGCCTGGTATCAACAATCGTCTGCGTGTTCATGCTTGTGCCTCCACAGGCCACACTCCACTGATTCCATGATGCTGGTGGAGCGTAGCCTAAATCAAGGGGTTTTTAACCCCTATTAATTCACGGCACCAGTAACGGCGCTGGATAGGAACCACTGGCGCCCACGCTTTTCGATGACGCCCTGCTCGCCAGCAAGCTTGAAGAAGTTGGAAACCAGAACCTTTCCAAAGCCAAGGTCTGTTGCCTGCTGGTCGACGGGGATGGGATGGTCTGCCGGCAGGCCCTGGATCTGCGCGACAAACAGCTTGTAGCGCTCAACCTCGGCTGGCTTCAGTGCGATCGAGCTGGAAGTGGCTGCAGGAGCCGATTCGACCTCCTCGGGAGCCAGAGGAAGTGGAGTTGGAACGAGTGGCTCGGTAGACTGATGATCCACAGCGACTGTAGGCGCTACAGGGGTCAGTACAGGTTCTGACAGAGGGACGAGCTGAGCATCAGCATCGAGCGCCTCGATTGCAGGGCTTGGGGCAGGCAAAGACTCCTGAGGATCTATCTCCTGGACAACCTCCACCGAAGCCCGCTCCGCCTGCAGTGTTTCGTCCTCTTTGCTGCGCCCCACCAAGCCAATAGTGAAGAACACAGATGCGCACACAAATTCAGCCAGGAATGCCAGCGCGCTAATTTCACCAGGTGTGATGCCCATTGGTACGGACATGCTGCGATCGGCCAAGGACTGCTCTCGGATCTTGATGCCGCGCATGACCTCCACAGCCTGCTGCTGCTGAGTTTCAGCCTGCTTTGCAGCAGCAGCAGCATCAAGCCTTACGAGCTCGCCCAGCTTGCCTTGCAGCGCTACAACTGACTCATCAATACGGTCAGCTGGCCGATCGTAGTTCTTCAGTCGCTTCGCGCTAGCCTCAGCCTGCAGACCTGAAATGGTCGCCTGAAGCGAAGCTCTCTCCGCCGAGACGACAACTGGCACCGGCACAAGCAGCTTTGCGTAAAGCGCCCTGTCCTGCTCCAGCAGCTGCTTGTCCGCTTCGTAGCGCTCGGAGGCGTGCCGCACTTCCGCTTCCTGCTGCTTAACGCCTCGATCGATCACGCCGTGGATCGACCAGATGACGAGCACGGAAATAAGCAGCGAGGTCGTTATAGGCAGCGCTGCAGCGAGCCTGCGACGCTGGGCTACAAGCGCGCCAGCAAGCGGCCACAGCGCATAGTTGATGGCGAAAATGAAGGCCCCCAAGGCGCCGATGATGACCCCTGCCATGGGATTTGGGGCCAGGGCATACATGCCCCATGACGCTAGGGCGCAGATGAGTAAGGCCAGGATTCCATTGGCCTTGGCCAGGTACCTGCAGAGCTTGTTGATGTTCATGTGTTCAGTCCTAAGATTTGGTCGTTCACCCCTCATGCGATCCGGGTCTGCCGGCTCACCCCTGGGGGTCACCCCCGTGCCAGGGGTGATGATTGAGGTTAAGCAGGGAGCGAAGCAGGGGTCAATATTTTTTTTACTGCATAGCGTACATTTCAAAAAGTGCTAAACATGATTTCTGAAAATTACATCACGCTGGAGGCCCCGTTTTTAGCGGGCTGGGGTGAAATAGCTGGACTGCTGGGGGCGGGATCGAGCGAATCAATTCGGAGGAGGGGTAAGGGACTTTCAGAGGGGGAGTGAGGGGTGACACGGGGTCACCCCTAATGGATTGGCTGCTCAGGATTTAGAGCTTCACAAACCCCCCATTCCTGAACTGCATGTACTGCAAAGCAGTGACGAGAGGATTGTGCCGGTACTGCCGCTCGACCTGGACAACGAAGGCGCCTGGCAGACCCCGATTAACCTCAAGGGTCATGCCATCAAAGCCGCTTGGGGTCATCACGGCCTGCTTGCAGCTCGGGATGCTGCCACTGCGCATGTCGACGTAATAGCGTCCATCTGGCCAAGCGCTGTAGTCGTCAATCCTGCACCACACCCCGTGAGGGTTGTTGTTGACAAAGTAGCTGTAGCTATCCCTAAACCCGAGTGCCTCGCGATCGCCTTCGACGCTGATCATCACCCTGGGCTGCTTGCCGTAGCGGCCAGGCTCAAAAATCACCCTTGCCGGGACGCTGGTGACCTTCCCGCCGACGACCAGGTGGCCAGCGTAGCTATCATCAAAAAAGTTAACTCGGCTCGCATCGTAAGCAACACTGATAACCGCCAGCGCCATCATTGATACGACCACGCGCCGGAAGGGGATCAGCTTCGAACCGGACTCCTCGATGCCGAGAAATCTGGGAGCTGAGATGCTTGCGCACAGCAGCACCAGTAAGACCCAGAACCCGAATTGCCCAAAGATCGCGGCAAGAATCCACATTGCGCCGGTCATGGCTGAAGGCATCAGCCAGGTCAAAAGCGCAACAGGCGCAGCAAGTGCGTTGGTGAACCATGCGGTGTAAGGGGAGTCGTTAAACAGCCCATTTGCGATGTAGCTAAAACTCGCAAAAAGCTCGGTTAAAGACTGGTTCGGAAGGGCGACCGACAGGACGATCGCCATTGGCAGTAGGACTAGCTTAAAAACGTACCAGCAGCAGGCGACCATCCGATTCATGACAAACCTCTAAAATTATCTTTCATGTACACGGTACATTTTTACTCGGAAATTGTCAAAGAACTAGATGGAAATTTTTGGTGCAAATTTTGGAAGATCATCATCAGAATTTTCAAAAATATTTCTTTTGTCATTCATCAGCCTGTCTGGCCTATTTTCAATTGCATGCAGAACCTTCTCCCTTGCAAAAGCCACGCTCCTGGACAGGTACTCTCCACCCGTGCTTTGGAGGTTGTCCGGGCCAGTGATAGACCTGGATACCTCCATTAGGAACTGGCGGTCACACACCAAGCTCTTTTCCACGCGATTGATTATTGCCGAAAGCTCACCTCCTTTCGCCCAAATCCCACTCTGTGAAACCAGATGGTGATCCTCACCACTTTTCTCAAGCGAAAAACCTTCTCCAAAATACTCAGATACCCATGACCCAACTTTCAAATCCGTCAAAGGAGGTGATATTTTCTTCTCTTCGCAATGTTTTTTCAGTGCGCTGTCAATCAATGCTGCTGATTCGTAAGGGTAATCTGCTTCGGAGATTATTTTCTCACGATCCACTTCCAGTGTTTCGGGGTCAAGCTCAACATCGAATCGCCCAATATATTGCCCATCACGCTCCAGGAGCAAAATAGCCTTTGTCTCAAGCCCATCCTGGACAACCTCCACGATTTCAATATCTAAAGGCACATGACCATACTGCTCAAGGCTAAAACCCTCACCATCATTACTTTGATCGTCTTCAACAGGCTCTCTATTGAGGTGTGAATGCGCAAACATCGCATCTATTATTTTCTTATCGGCTTCACTCAATTTTTCATATGAATTATCTACGTCCATTTTAAAGCCCCTCAATTATTATTGTTGTTATTATCTATGCGGCTTGCAGGCACAGCAAGATCGATATGTTCGACAGCGAAGCTGGCGGCTGCTTTAAATATATATGAGTCGACAAACTTCTATCAGGAGTATGTTGAATATAAAACAAACCCCCGCTTTTGGGATCAAACCCAGGCGCGCAGCGCCGGCTTTCCGGTTTGTCGTTTTGGGAGTGGTGTTGGGGTTGCTGGGTTGTTTGGTTGTGGCCCCTGCGGGGCTGTTTGGGGGTGATCATAGCGCGCCCCCTGATGTCTGGGTGTCACGCTTGGCCTGGGCGACTGCGTGGGCCTGCAGGGCATCCTCGTAGGCTTCCAGGGAGTCGTCCAGGTCTGTCATCGAGCCCATGGCCATCTCGTCCTGGTCGACCTCCGCCGCTTGTTGTGCCGGCAGCGCCCGCGCCTGGTCGCGCAGCGCCAGCTCCACCAGGAAGGCTCGGTACCGGATATCCATCAATCGATCGCGCTCGCGCCAAGCGCTGGCCAGCTGCTCCTGCAGGTCGTCCAGGGCGGGCAGGGTGTCCAGCTGCTCGATGAGCCAGACTTCCAGCCTGTCGACGTACCCCTGCACCTGCGCGAGCTGGTGCCACCCGAGCTCGCTCCGGGGCTCAATGCCGGCGATCGATGAGCACGCTGGGGGCAGCGCCAAGGGCTGTGGAGGTTGGTCAGGGGTGAGCTGCTGCTGACCCCGGAGCACGCGAAGCGTGGTCTGGGCCTTGTTCAGCGCCAGCACCAGGGCAACACGCTCCTGGTATTGCTGGGCCACAAGCTGGACGCCGGCAGTGAGCGCAGCGAGCTGGTCGAGACGCTCCAGGGCCCACGCCGAAGCCCTGATGTAGTGACGCCCCATACGCCCCCGCTGGACTGCTTGGGGGAACAGGTGCTGCAGCAGGGGCCACAGGGGCGAGGGGCTGGCCACCGCCACCTTGCCGCAAGGCTGGGGGGTTATGCGGATCATGCTAATCACCGTTGTTGTTATTTTTGTCGGTGGTGGTAGTGCAGACCGGAGCCCCACCAGGCGGTGGGGCTCAAGGTTGTTACTCGGCAACTACTACAGCGCGAAGCTCATACCAGTCGCTGTCCAGAACATTGCGAGGATGGTCGCGGTCGGGGCGGTTTACATTCGCGGTGGCCAACTTTTCGATGGCTGTGCAGCGCCAGCCAGCAGCCACCAAGGCATCGCGCTGCTTGCGGATAAAGTAATTGGCTTCTTCAAACCTTTCCTTCGCCTGACGGTTGGAAGGAATCATGTTGCGAGCCATGATATCCGCATTTGCTTTGATGCCACGGATATCAACAATGCCGGTCAAGAGATCATCAATACTTTGTTTCTCGTCAGCCTCAGCTTTTTCAGCAGCTTTAACATCAGCCCTTACAGCATTCAGTTTTTCAGTGGCGGCCTTAATCTCAGCCGAGACTTTAGCCATAGCTTCTACACGCTCGACACTGTCTGCATGCCTCGAAATTAGGCGCCTGGTGGTCTCCTCAATTTTCGCGAGGTCGGTGCGAAGATTCTCAAGCTCCTTTTCTTCAAAAATTTTCTGATCAAGCTCTTCTGCCGCATTTGCAGCACCCTGGGCTTCTGCCACCCACTGCTCCAAGCGTTTACCAGAGCGAGAACCAACTTCCCAGCGCTTCGCGCCAGCATTCCACTTCGCGCTTGGGAAAGCGGCGCGGAACACATCTTTCAGCGCGAAAGGAAATTCGATTGCAAAGCCAGTTGGGATGGTGGTGATTTTCATGAGGTTTTACCTTCTTCTTCTTGTTGGAGAGTCTTTCTTGCTCTTCCATGTTTATATAATAACAATTGAGCAAAAGCTGGTGCAACAGCATCATGCTGAAATTTATAAAATATTTTAAAGTTATTTAAAAACTTTGCAAATTGGGCAGAAAGTAAAGTTCTTAGGATGTTTCAAAACTTTCACACCCCGCCACCCTGGCCACCCGCCCCACCCCAATTCCTCCGACCTTCCCAAAAGCCCTTGTTTTTGACCTCAAAGACAAAGCGATCCTACAGCACACTCCACGCCCCGATCGAGCGTCAGGTGTGCGCCTGCACCCAGGCCAGCACGGTCACGACATAACCTGTCGCAGGGGTGTGGTACCGACCAGGCCCAGGCTTGCACCTACACCCCACCTGCAGGTGAGCCCCACACCCAGGGCTGAACCTCGGGGCCAGCCAGGTCAGCCCCCAACCCCAGAGCGAGGTGCGGGGTGGGGCGGGGCGAAGCCCTTTGGGTGCAAACAACAGCTCTTGATCCCAAAGCCTCAGCCTTGGGGCCAAACCATGGTGCTGGCCAGACCAGAGCGAAGGCGGCGGGCTGTGGCAGCGCCGAGCACCTGGCCGAGCAAGGGCGATGGCCAGGCTGCTTCCCTGGTGACCGAGCGGCTGCGAGGGTCACTCAGGGCTTTGCCCCCAAATGGCTTTTGCATCACAAACGCCGGCAGGCGATCGAGGGCGGATCGAGCGTAGGCGAGATCTGGCCAGGTCGACCTGCGCCGGCACGAGCTTGCCCCGAACAAGCGAAGGCGAGGTGAGGTGGCCAGGTCGCACCAGGACGAGCGGAGGCGAGGATCTGCGGCTTGTGATCAAAGCTCTTGATCTGCTTGACCACAAATGGCCAGGGAGGAGCTGGGGCGCTGAGCGGAGCGAGGCAGCACCGGGCGACGAGAGCGAGACACGGAGGTGGCGAGCGGCCTGGCCACCGCGCCTCTGTTGTCTGACACCGGGTTCAGCAATAGAGCGTGGGTGTTGTGCCTACGTTGCTCTGGGTGAGGGCGGCGGACGAGCGAAGGCGAGGGAGCTGGCCATCGAGCACCAGGTCAGAGGCACCAGGCGGAACGGAGCAGCTGGTGAAGAGGGAGCGTGAGCGACTGATGAACCTGGTGTGGAGTGGAGCGCTTGTGGTCAAACGCGAAGCGGCTTTGCGTGTGGTAAGTCTATGATCGCACTTATATTTTAAAAATAATGCACATAGTAAAGCTGAGAAAATATACACAAAATTAAGCCCCGCGACTGGCACGTCAACGGGGCCTTGAATCTAAGCAATGAACCAACAATGAAATAGTACATTGGGAGACAAGCACACGTCAAGTACATAGTACAGCATATTTTAGAGCACCAACACAGCACCAGGTGGAGAGCCGCAGAATCACCTGGAGCGGGAAGGGCAGACACTCAAAACCCCATCCTATTCCTAGCAATATTCTATGTGCAGTTTTAGGCTAAATTTTACGCAAAGAAATATATGCGCAACGCCAGCGAGGCAATCCACACCCAATCACAGCAATATTTAATAGGCACAATATAAGCACACAAACAACACACAATATTCACGCAATTATTTAATCAGACACACCACACACCAAATCAC
>JAOTAW010100285.1:0-22664 GCA_025629945.1 Erythroxylum savannarum
AGCGGCTAAAGCCTCATCCGTACCTTTAGAAGAGTAACCCTTTTCCGAATCTAAAGATACAGACGAAGACCCTTTTTCTTCGGATCCAGGGCAATGGATGGGTTTGAGTGGGGACAGGCTATGTATGATACCGATTATGGGCGGTTCAGGGTGGGGGTCAAAAAAGAGGGTAACATTTTTTATTTCACCGTTATAGCCATTTCTGCCTTTGATGACATGGCCAGGACTGCCGATGGTCAAAAAGGGGAATCGACCCACCTTCAAATGCATTTCGCAAAAAGATCAACTTGTAACATTTCCAGGTCTTCCTGCTCCTTCAAATGAAAGTGATATTGGTGCTCGCTCCGGTGCTTATAGCTTCGTGGATCTAAATCACCATCTCGAGATGGAAGATATGCTGTTGGCGTGCTATTCTCTTATAGTAACTAGCGGTTATCCTAAGCGAATTGTAAATACTACACTAGTGTGGGCGGATCAATGACTACTGGACTCGATGACCTCCTCGACATTAGACAGAAAAATGATATGCTAAATGCACTAATCTTTCTGGTTGAGTACACGGTACTGCCCTTCTAAGTTGAGCTGGCCCGGGAAAATCTATCGCTTAGCGTTGCGTTAACCTATAGTCGTCCTACCTATCCCCTAGCCTGATTATAGCTATTTGACTCTCAACTCTCATGGAAATCCATGTATCTATTAGTGCTTGACCTATTTGGATAACTCCCACTCAAAGAAAGATATGTCTTATCCTTCTGCTTGCCTAACTAGCCTAAGAGACTGCCACGAAGGCGAATGCGGTTTTATGCTGGGAATGAAAGTCTCCTACAATGCCAATATCCAGAAGTGGACTCTGAGCCAATAGTAGCAATGGCCCTATCAACTGCTCTTACAATGGCTACTGGGACAATGCCAAGAGGGGAAACTACCTTTATCACTGGCTTGTGCTTCCCTAAGGTCCATATCCAATGCTTGAAGCCCACTTGCTTACCGGATTACCTACGAGTGTAAACTATGCCCGCATCATACCATACCTCTTCTATGGGACTGTCTTACCGCCTATGAAACCTAGTCGCTTGCAGCCCTTCCTGTAGGTGCCTTGGCCTCCTGCTTCAATATCAATAGGACTAGGAGTAGGAGGGAATGGAACTAGATCGCTAGAAACTGGTACTGCAATTGAAAGGCTTTCAAACTCACTTTTGGAAATAGGGGGAAGCATATTCTTTATTGGAAGGCGAAGGCTAATTGTAAAAAATCCGACACTGAAAAAAGGACTCCAACTAGATAGCATAGCTTACCACTCTAAGGTAGAGGGAAAGGGCCCTATCTACTACTACAATGGATGGTTGGGAACCTCCACTCGCAGGAAGAAGCATTTCTGGGGGCTATCTATTTCAATGGTAGCCCTATCCAATCTTGCAAGAGGAAGAGAGAGAAGGACTGGTCGGGACGGATGGAAAGATTTTTCACTGGCCCAAGAGACTACTTGAAAGGGAATGAAAGACGCAACTACAGGGAGAATCCCCACCACTAGGAGCAATGGAACTCAAGAGGTTTAGCAACTAACCCTTAACCCTTAACACTCCCACAGGGAATCAATCTCTATGTTAGCCATCCCAGGGAAAGAGTTAGCCATCTCTACAGGAAAAAACAATATGAGCTATTAGAGAGAATACTCAATCAATGGCAATAGCAGGAATAGTTCTATATAGAAACTCCATCTAGAAAGGGAATAGCAGAAAGAGAACTGCATGCTTAATCTCAAACCGAAAGGAATGGCTTAGGCTTAGCAAGGGCAAAGTACTTCCGAGAAGGGACGTTCGACCTGAAGCTGAGGCTCAATCTGTTTGATCCCTTTGGTTAGAGATTCTTGGTCGTAGGAGCGGACGTTCCAGCTAAAAGCCCTGAATGATTCAATCCCTTTCCCAAAAACAGGGGTTATATGAACAAGCCCCGTGGATCTACTTGAGGTAGAAGCTGAAGCAAAGTGCTGAGGCTGAGAAAAACCAAATTGACTTTGATGTCTTACTAATAGAAAAGTGATAAGAAAGAGGTAACGAAAACTCATCTTTGATGACATGTTAAAATGTCACAACACCCTTTGTGTGAAAAGTCCTACGGGAATTGAACATCACATAAAGAGGGAATCCTGTGATTGTTCGATTAGGAAACCCCGCCTCTTGAATCACCAGCGTCCTTGGTGGTGGCCTAATACGCGCGGAAGAGACGAGGTTGCTATACACAAGGCTTAAGGTCATTTACAGAGATCTCACACGTAGACTGTGTTTCGCAGACCTTGCAAATGGAACTGAAAGTGCTCCAAGGCAACCCGGCAGACAAAGGACGCGAACTAATCCAGATTACGAAGAAAAATCATCTCTCAAAGCAGAATTGGATTACGACACGCGACTTTACTCAAACAAGATGAAACTGAATCCATCAGGTAAGAGGAGAAAGTCCGAGATAGTCAGTTGCCCGGGAGATCTATTTGATTGGGAAGTGATTAGCGGATATAAAGAGATAAAAGGTGCAATCCACAAATCGCATGTGTTAAGTATGGAGAGTCGATTCATTTCACCCATGCTTCGATCACTTCTCGACGCGGTATAATCAGTCCCCGCTTTGGTTCTTCCTCTCTAGGCTTTCCCGGGAAAGCAAAAGCACATCACGAACTCAGAAGGATCAGCAGAATCAGATTGATGCTGAGGATTCTCATGCGCATGATTCATTACATAATGAAGTTTCGGAGATGGCCTCTGGTGGTGCGGGCAGGTTGCAACAGGCTAATGCCGAGTCTCATCATTCCCGTGATACAATAGTTTCTGCTGGGTAGCTTTTATGGCTAGCTCTTGGTCAGCTGTGAAGAAGAAATGCTTTTCTTTAGCGACAGGATCATTAGGATCATCCTTGCCTTCATTCAATCAAGACAGATGAAGATATGATGTAATCTAACTACCTTTAATTAAATTAGAAAACGACTTTGCAAAGTATGAAAGAAGAAAGCAGAAAGAGATAACTACAAAAAATCCTTGTATGTAGGGGTATCAATAAGTAGATTCGGGATGGTTGAGAAGAGACAGTTTTTCACAGAGCTCATTATCTCTATCCCACTTAAAAAAGTATGTGTTAAGCAAAGTGTTGCCTGAAAACATAAAGAGGAAAAGAGACTCGGATGAAAGGTTATCACAAGGGGTTAAACTTGTTCTGGAAGTCTATTTGTTAAACTTAGGGCTTATGGGCATACTTGGGAAGAGCTAGCCCGTGAAAGGATGGTTAAGCGACATCTAATTTCTGCTATGGATGATTTTTGATATTCTTACTAATGGAACTGAAAGTACGTGGGTTTTAGTAGCCTTTCTAACGGGTCCTCGAACCAAAGATCAGTCCAATAATACCACTCACTGGTAAATAGCGCAATACTTCTTCGCGAATCCCACTCATCCCCCACCCAAAATTGTTAGTACAGCGTGAACTACTTGAGCGAATACCTCGCTTTGTTGCCCGTTTTCGACCAAGCTGTTGTACATATTTGTTAATAACGTCAATCGGTCCTCATTTGGATTCTCGTTAAGCAAGCGCCGAATGACCATTGGAAAGGGGGCGGAATGGGTAGGTGGGGTAAGACCATACTCCCGATAAAGACTATCAAGGCGTTCGCTCAATTTCTCTATGATATCGTTTTCTACAGTCTCACGTATTTGAACCTGGTAATTCTCTGGAGTTAAGCTCCGGAGTCGTCGGGAAAGTTTCCAGGTCGAAACGATCCAAATACTTGCGGGTATTATATAAGTAGTCGCAAGCGAAAGCAGATACTGAATTACCATGTTTTGGTCCATTTCTTCTCTTTCTTGATACATTCTGCTCTGCCCGCTTTTACTCACTTTTTTATGGTAAGCAGGACTGGTGAAGTCTTGTTTTACGCCAGACTTCTTTGGCGGTGTATAGAGAGTTGGTTGTTGACCAACAAAGCATGGGAGTGGAGCTCGCCTTAGCGAGCGAAACACGCGACATAACATAAAGGACGAAAGGCTGAGATTATGAAAGCGGAGATCCTGGATAGCAGTCCTAAAGGATCTACAAGGAGAGATCTATATATATATATATATAGAATTAGGTTTCCACTTTCACTATCTCGGAGCCAACCCTAGCTGGCTACATGGTAGATAGACCCCAGATGACCTACATCAGTTATTACACTAACATAGACCACCTGAATTATCCGAACGGTAACGAGAAGGATTCTCATCAGCGTTCGAATCCTACCATGGCTTGACGTACTGAGACGCCATTAGTCTTATACCGGATAGTCCTGGTACCGGGGTGTACATCACCTGGACTTATAGTAAGTCCGGGAGCAACAACACCAGACCAGGCCCTGGGCTGAGTGAGCCCAGAGGACTGAACTAAGAAAGAACGCCCGTCAAAACCTCCAGTGATTGACTATAAACGATTATGTCATCGAGGTTTTCCACTACAAACTGGTAAGGGTTTGAGTTACCCATTTAAGTGGAGAACAAGACCTGAATTAGGATGATATTCATAGATCAGTTACTCTTTGTGTACGTTATGGAGTCTCCACTCCATGTTGAAAGCTCTTTCAAATAGCATGAGCGTTGAAAGTCTTCAATTAGACTAGAGCGTTAGATTCTTTTTTTTTTACTTCTTTCAAAGGGGAATGAAGAAAAGAAGAAAGGAGGAACCAGCTCTCTCTTATGTATGCAATTTAGTTATTAGGGATTGGGGATCACATTCTTCAGAGAAAAGAAATTTCCTTACCTACTGTCCTTTCACTTCTAGCATTGAATGGGAGAAGGAGGAGCGTTAAGCCACTCAATTGCTTGTGAAATTGAGGTGAAGGATCGATAGCCTATGAAAGCAGATAAGAGGCTAGCCCCATGGACGAGGGAAAGGCGAAAACCCTATTAAGCTAGGATGAATCATCTAAGTTCACTATGGCCGGTTGGAGACACGGAATGGGGGAAGCGGGAAGGAATGAAATCAGCCAGCAAGTCGGTCTAACCAGTAACAGTAGAGATTGTTAAAAGCATGGATGAACCTTCTATTCTTTATTCCCCAATCACTTGACTTGAGCTGAGAGCAGAGCAAGCCCAATCGATCAGCGCAGGAGAAGAGCTCAGTGGAAAGGGGAGGGATTACCTTTCTCTAAGAAAAGATCGAAATGAGAGATTTCCTTTGCCTGTGGGATAGGGCTGGGCTTAGCCTCAAGGGATGGGCTTTTCGCAGTTGGAAAAAGATCAGTTTGAGCAGTCAGTTTCACTTTCTCTGCAGATCGCTCATCTGCGCATAGATGAGCTTCCTCCCTTGAAAGAAGGACGAGTGGAACGATAAGGCTTATACCGAGCGGGACTCTTGCATGACTGTAAGCATGCTTTACTGATATGGTCTCTTGTCATTCTATCCGGATCTTTATCTTTGTCTTGATCTTGCTTTCGCTACTAGATTGACTGAGTCTGCTGACTTGGACTAAAGCTACTACAAAGCCTTCTTTAGGTATGTATTGCAGTGAGCTACAATTGGGGATTTCCACAACCTATACAAGGTGCTGTTCGCCCCTATCTCGTGAAGGGGCAGCTATCCTGCTCTGTCTGAGAGAATTGGAATGGAATTGGTGTGCTTCGCTAGCTCTTTCTTTTGAGACGAATTCATTCCGAAGAAAGGAAGGCCGATCACTACATAGAGTGCCTCTCGCTCTCGGATCGGCAGGCAAGCGACTTTATTGAATTGAACAGCTAGCTCCTCACATGAGTAAAAGAATCTAACCTCAATCCCTAGTCGTACCAGGTGGCATGATGTTTTTTATAGACGCTCAGCCTATGTGCGATCACCATCAATCATGAGTTTGAGTGAGACAGTTCGATGTCTTAGTCGTGCCCTATGAGCTCCCTGTGGTGAACTCAGGCTTTCCTCAGAAGGAAGCTTTCCCCCAGCTTATATCATTCATACCCATATAAAGAAGGTAAGAAGGGCCCTCAGAGCTACTTTACTTAACTACTTTTTGCAATGATCGCGCTGAGATCTCCCGTTGGTCACCTCTCTTCCTACTCGATCTTCGTCGGGATCGAATGCTTTCCCGGAAAAGTCGAGGTTCAGTACATCTGCCAGTCATAGGGTTCTCAGCTCAATTCTCCCCCTATCCACCTTGAGTTGGTCTTCAGGGTTCCATTCTTGATGTACCTACTCTTTCAGTTCCTTCTGATCTATCTACTGTAGGTTCAATCCCCGGTCATTCTATCTTGAGGGAGGGGACGAGTCATCTTGCTCGATATCATGGGATCGCACTTTCATTAATGGGCTGCTTACTCCGAATTGGATATATAATTAGAAAAAGCAAAATGGAGGTGCGGTGACGCGAAGATCGGTACTTCTTTTCTTCCTTTCTTGGGGGTTGATCGATTGGGTCCAGTTAGTCATTTAAATATTATAATAGAATAATATTCGAATTTAGCCTTCTTCTTTCAAGGCGAGGCCACCTATCCTCTTTCTATTCAACTATTCTTGTCCCTGCTTCTATGTATATATGGGGTAAGCTCCAAGCTGCTATATAAGAGCATTCATTAGAATCGCCTCTAATGCGCATTAAGTGAGTAGTAAGTTTCATTCTTGTATGAGATCTCTCCTTCCAACAATTTTTCCGTCAGAGATGAAGGTTCCTGAGCTCTCTCTTTCAGGATGGAACCTTGGTTCAGTACAGGCTAGGGTCCTGTTTCCATTTTTTTTGGAAAATTCTTCCGCAGAGGTTGTTTTATACCTTTCGATTCGAACACATACATGCCAAGCTCCTTTTATTAAGAGGACTCCTAGTTAAAACTTCAATTTTATAGCATGGGTCCGACCTTTTCTTTTATTTATGCAATTCGTCATTCGGTTGGAGTAGCATGCAGAGGTAGGTGCATGGCTGAAGCTCTATCCGCCGCACCATAGGATGCCTTCCACCTAGTGATAAAATGTTATACCACGGCTCAATCATAGGCAAAGGTCGACCAATCAGGCTTTTCAATTCCTGATCCCTAACGGTCCAGATCTTTCTTTCATAACCTGAGGGATGATTGGAAAGGGGATTCGAATCGAAGGGTTCAAGATACCGAAGTTTAGTAACTACAATGGGTTTTCATATCATCACTTGCTGTCCTTCTGTGGGGATTGCCGAGGCCTTGATTCCCAGTCTGGCTTTTTTCCACCTTTCTCATAAGTCATTAGAAGGGGAAGCATTCAAGTGGAACTCATCTCTCCCCCTTTCTCCTTTCAGCCTAATCTTCCCTTCAAATAGGGACTGAGGGGCTTACCCCTTCCAATCCACAATTCAATAGGTAGCCTATGTGACCCATAGGACCTCGCAGCCGCAGCTTTCAATCGTTCCCATCGTAGTGACTGGGTCTACATCAGCCGTGCCCGCACACGATAACCTGCACCCGCCAACCTCTGAAGTACATTAATAGAATTGATAGAATACTTCTGAGCTAGTTGGCACAGACCAACGGTGCTTCTACATCCTGTTAGGGCTCGCACCGAGATTGGAGATAAGTCCTTTTGAAGGTCATGACTCCAAAACCTCTTAGCGAACTCAAGAGTACCATTCTCAGATATTAAAGATTTAGATAAAGAGATGGTAACTCCCATTTGTTCTAACAGGAGTGTATACTGCTGAGCCACACGCGGATCACCGATGACAACATCATCACCGAGGATCGCGTAATCCCAAAACGGATCCTTCCGCTCGGGGTAAACTCGTTCTGCCGCCATCCACACTACATAGTGGTGGGACAAGGCAAACAGTGCCCAGGAGCCATAGTATCCCAGTGCTTGGCCAGCCAAGAACGAAACCTCTGTCGGCCTCCTAACTAACGGAGGTCCCAACAGATATGTATTCAGTCCAAGGGCACCATTGACAATCGATGACGCTAGTGTCGGACCCCACATCATAGACATGAGGTCGTGAATGACGCTCAGCGGCCACCTTATCTCGCTCACCCTTTTACCTGACCTCTGGTCTACGCTCCTTGTTGTTGTTAGTCGCCTCACGACACTAAGCTCGTCTCATTTGCTTCAGCAGGTCCGGGAACACTCCGGTTATACGTGAAAACACCCGATCCCATTCATTCCGACCTCGATCGAGTAGTGGAATCGATCTCCTACTCTTGAGTAGAAAGAAAGGCCACTGCAGCAAATTAGACTCCATCAACTAGAATCGCCTCCCTCTGAATCGTACAGGTCAACGAAACAGGCTTACTCGAACGATAGAGTCGACGTACGTACCTTCTTTCTGAAGCAGTGTGCCTACTGAGTGAGACAGAGACCTGACCGTCGTTTCATAAGAAGTGTGCTATGTCCTTCCCTCGGTCAATGTTGTCTCTACTGATTCCATCGAGCCAAGGCCCAAGTTCAACCTTCACCACGTGAACGCTACAAGCTAGTCTCATCCTTATGCCCTATCCTTTATATCGATATGTTTATTGATACCTCCGGGTCCTTCTCTCCTTTTAAGGACATTAGAAAGAAGCGGAGATTGCGCTGGCTCCTTTCCCTAAAAAAGAAGTGACTAAGGCTAAGACTTCTTCCTTTCTAGGCTGTCTAGCCCTAGAAATCAGTCCACTAGAAAGGGATGCGTGAAAAAGAAGAGAATCTAGTGAAAGCAGAACCAGCGCTTAAGAAAGAGTAGGAAAAGTTGGCACGTCTTGAACTTGGCTACGAAACTAGGCTATTCTTCCCCTCTCGAAAGAAAATGCTTTCATATAAGATCTCCCCTGAGCCTGCTAACTCAACTCTTCTTTCTTAGCAATGATCTGTTATCTAGGTAGTTCGAATGGTTAAGCCACCTCAACCGTTACTCTACACCGGTCCTTACCCCCCGTCCCATAGTTGAAACTCAATAAACTTCCGTCCCTTCTATACGAAACTCACATCTGGTCACTAGATGAAAGGATGTATGGAATAGGAGTAGCAGGCCGAATTCGCTTCCGTTTCTTTCTCTTAAAGCCTTTAAGCAAGCGCTTCATCAAAGGTCTTCATTAGACTAGGCAATAGACTTCAGGAGAGATTGCTCCCCGCTTGAATCACTGAGAACAAACTTTCTACGATCCTTAAGTTAAGGGTCGGGTCAGTTGCAAATGCTAGTCATTCGCTCTTCCGACAAGAGCTCAAGGGTTTTTCTTATACGCCTACCTATATTAGTAGTAGGTGGGATCCCCTTCCACTTTCGATGTAGCTCATATGATTAAGGGACCTAACTCACAGTCCAGTCCTACGATAGCCGCTGCTTCAGCCAGGTCAGATTGCCGGAAAGTAAGGGTGTGGGGAGATGAACTGCTTAATGATGTAAAATGCGCAACGGTTGAGCGATGGAGGAGAGCAAAGCTACCTTGAGGTTGGTAGCTGATGAAATCCTTTAGGTGGAAGTGTTCATAGCCTTAAGTTAAGGAAATATTACAAAATGAAAAAGGGTTAACCGAATAATGCGCTGAAAAGATGACAGAGCGAAGTTTGTCGTAGACAAAGGGTTGGTGTAACTAACTGAGCCGATAGGAAATTTCGGACTCTTTATAAGACAGTATACCTCGACGGTAAGAACTAGAGGAATGAAGTAGCTCGACTAGAGGAGATCCCTACTTAATTAAGCCTTTTTCTTTCCGAGGAAAATGGACAGCAAAGCACAGGGCTCATGCAAAAAAGCGACTGGGTTAGTTTGGCCTTTAAAGCTGACCGAAAGACGTTATACCTAACGAACTAGCGCAGCTGTGGGACTCTCGCTAGTATTGACCTCCAGGACTAGTACCGATGGTGGCTCCTCATCCGAGGAGTAATGCACCTGTAAAGGGAGGGCATTCCGTCCAGCATCCAATCAGCAGCTGGACTGGAAAATAGATAGAAGAATGATTATAGAGTTCCCATCTTTCCCGATTGGCTCTGCTTTTCTCGAATGCAGGTATGAAACCAGGAAACTCGCCTTAATTAGTAAATAAAGCGGAAACAAACCTGTGGGATAAGTCAGCAAATCACATCATATATCGGATATCGCATCGGAAAGAGAGATTGATTCTCCCTTCCGGGCAAGTCCTGAGGAACGTCGACTTGATAGTCTTTATCCCCACTGGGTAAGTGGGAATCTGATTCATTGATTTGATTGAACCTAGCGGGTAGCGCGCTACTTCAAAGCTTGCACCCGGCAACTCCTTCCACTTCTCCCAGGGACAGGGACTACGGCTTGACCTTCGGGGAAGAACTCCGTGGGACCCCCTCCTTTCCTTCTAGGGCGCCTAGTGAAGTGTATAGAGGTTGGGGGTTTTAGACCATATAGTGATAGAAGATGTATCACTGGAACTTGAGTTCAGACTATTTTCATCAAAAAAAAAAGAAGAGAGAAAGAGATCGAAATAAGGAAGCTAGCCTATTAGTTATTCTAGCCGAGGACAGGCTGTCCAAACAGAACTGTGACCATAAAGAAAGAAGTCGGAACTTGTACTAAGAAGCGTAGCATCACACCACCCTGTTCTTTTGGACTTAATCAATGAAATGACTGGGATTCTTACCCACGCTAAACCGATTTAATCGATGCTTAATCGGGGCCTGGCCTAAGGACTGCTATGCTTAGTCTTTCTAGCATAGAATGAAATGAGTCCGTGTCCGTCTACCCCGCACAAGAGAAAATGGCAAAGGCTGACTCTCCTTACGCAGATTCAATAGTCGTTTCTCTTTTTATATATGCTAATCTCTCTTTGTGATGAAATCGACTCTCGCTTCTCACCCGGCCCGAGTAGGCTAGCGAGCACAATTCTAAGAGAGGTTTGTCTCCTGAGGCCAACTCGTAGCGCCCCTGTCGCAGCAGTCTGGTGAATCCGCGAAAGACAAGATAGGTAAGCCGATTTTCCCTGCTTGGAATTAAGAAGGCACGTGCCCTCACGCAGAATATCCATACCTTTCTTTTAGTAGGGAATGAGATGCTTGACAAGAACGCACAATTCAGACATAACATAGAAGGTTGAACACAATGCCTTAAGGGAAGCACTCTCTTTTGTCTTTTTGCCCAAGATCTCCTTCGGGAAGGAACGAAACCTTGACTAACCTTTCCCTACCCGATCAAAGCACCCTTGAAAGAACATAAAAGTTTTGTTTGCATTGGGAGCCCCTATCATATTTCAATAACAGCAGTTAGTTGTAACAAGGTCTCCCGAAATGATTTCAAGAGGCACGTACCCAGCCGTGGATTCGAACCCAACTCTTCCAGGGCTTCTTCATCTTATAAGATTACGGCAACATCCTAGATAAGATCTACGAATCCGATAACGTAAGCGCTAGGTCATCAACGACAATTGTGGTATAGTCGCGGTTGTCGCTTCGCTCCCCGGGCATCGAGATCAAATCCAGAGCTCAAACCTAGATTGCGCGAGATCTTTAAACGAAGGAGCGAAAGCCACTCGACCAACGGGAGAGGAAATTCAACGATAGAACAAGAGCGAGCCAAAGAGAAAAAAGATCTCTTCAAAAAAAAAGATTCAAACCCGAAACTGGCTGGAGGAACGGATCCTTTCTTCGTCACAAGTGTGCTTGGAATCTAAGTTTTTTGAGCTCTAATGCCGGAAAGGGGATGGCTAATGTCCGGTACTGAGCCGATAGCTTGAGACCGATCCCAGCTCAACACTGCTAATCAGAAGAAAAAAGACGCCCTCCTCACTTGGAGCCGTAGCCGTAGTCTGGTTGGACTTCCTGACCCCTTATTTATTCGATTTAATATTCATTCGATTTGGAATAGCTCTTTTTCTCTGCTATGGGAACCCAACGGAACTGGCACTCTGTATGTGCTGCTATGATAGTAAGCTCTTCCTGCTCTCTTATGCCGTTACGCTTACTTGAGCTAGCTCTTATCGGTAAAGAAATTAGATTACCGGACGGAGAAAAGAAAACTAACTAACCTTAGATCTCGGGTCGGCTATCGGTAAAGGAAGCATAGGCCTCTAACTCGGTTCATTCCCTAAATGGTAATGGTAGGTAGGCCGGTACCCCTTCTTTGGTTCTTACAAGGTAGGCTCGTGCCCGAGTTCACTCGTGAAAGAAAGGTTCTAGCTGTAAAGTTAATAAAATCCTCCCTTCTTGCTTCCTTAGGGTACGTCCCCTATTGCCTTTCATTCGGAAAAGGAATTTTCTGCACTGGCTTCGTTGCCCCGTGAGCTACTTACTTTCACTATTTCTTCCTTTGAGGAAGGGATGATAGAAGAACGAACAAAGGATTCAGGCACGACTCCAATGCTTGACGGATAGAAGCAATCTTCCCCACTCGGGACTGGACGACTTGAGCACTGAATCCTATTCATATAAGAAATTTTCCTTCTTCCTACAGTACTGGATCGTGATCCAATCCGGTTATTGGCATGGCAAGTATAAAATTCCGTTTATAGAAGAAGCTGCTAATCTTTCTCCTTCACCTGACCACAGAACTAATCAATCAACCTTGACCTGGACTTCCCATCTTCCCCACTTGATTCAGCTTGAAAGCGGAAAAGAAGCGACTTGAACACATCCTTCAGCGGGAAGCCCGATGGAATGCTTTCACGCCCTAAGAAGGAGTCCCGCAAAGAGAAGAGGTTGCTTCGCTTCCTAAGAATCATTCCTATTCCTAAACCTAAACTTGCTCACTACCCTTACTGAGACGGCTAACAACCGTCTTAAAGTGAGATTTGAATTCCTTCCTGAGAAAGTTTCTCTTTCGGCTGAGCCTTTGGTCGAGTCCCTATTCTATAGGATATAGTTTCAAGAGCCCTTGCTATATAGACACTTTGTTGCAAACAATCCCATCTGTCTATTAGTGATAGCTCCATCCTAAACTTCGATTGAATGAAGTCCTTCTGAACTGGAATCATGAATTGGATTCGAACCAATATCTCTGTGCGACTTTCCCTTTAGTCGATCATGATGGGAAGATCCCGCTGCCCAGGATCTCGGCAACCCTCCCACCTTTCGGCGAGATATTAGCCTTCACTTTATTAGCAACATTCCCAAGACCTAACGAGAGATCTCTCTCTCCCTCTCTTTTTGGGCATAGCTTACTGCTTTGTTTTGTTTTAGTTTCCATTCCCTTAGCATGTCGGGAATACGGGGGACGCTCCCTTGGGTGGGGGCTTAAGGCCCTGACATAATTCCTTTAGTTTAATTCGGGTGTCTTTGACTCGACTCTTCCCCCTCAATGAAAGAAAAAAGACCCAAGACCAACAGAAGAAGGTCTATCCCCTCGATCCACTTTTCCAGCCAGGATAGCGTCTAATGAAAGTGGAAAAATCGTCTGCTAAAGCTGATGTCCGAAAATCGTCTTCTGTTTAAGCTGGACGTGTATCCTTCCTCCGAAAAATCAAAAGGAGTTAGAATGCCTATTTTTATTATCTATTTCCCACGTGAAAGCTTTAAAGCAAGGTTCGGTTCGAAAGAAAGTCAGAATCAGAAAGAGAGGCTTTGGCTCAGCCATAATGAGATCAATCACGAATCTTCGCTACAGAATCTTCCTAAGTCGTAGCTTGGAAGTCAACCAGAAATGGAACGTATGGCCCAGATGATCCCGGAGGAGGCTAGAGCTACAATCCTCCACTTGGAGATTGGCTTTCTCGGGGAATCTTTCAGGCCCACGATTGATTAATTAATCGATGGGACAAGAATCACAGGAATTCATTCCCAGGAGTCTCGTGTGAAGCAGATGCCAAAACAAAGGCTCCAAGATCAGTTATTTCAAGGGCATAACATAATCATCCGTTGAGCCGGGGAATGGATCTTTATACTTCAATAGGTGGAGGCTCGGCTCAAGCTTAAGAAGAGGAGTTCACTACTAAAGAAGTGCAAATTGGGCTCACCTGATATTGTCCTTTTTGATACACCTTCCGGGACGGTATTGAGAGTTGTATACCCAAATCTTGCCTACTAACGTTATTCTAGCTGAACCAGGCTCTCAGCTATACCCGCCACAGCCGCCCTTGATAGCTTCGATGACCTGCCTTTCCCAGACAATCAGACTTGGGAATTGACTACTATGGATCAACCAATTGGTTGTGACAGAACGGAGAAGGGGAATTTGTCTTCACTTGATCTTCCTGGGAGCCGTGCCGTGAGACTACCTAACCGGTACCAATTGGGATCTCCTTTTCTAGGGACAAAGAAAGAAAGCGTCTCGTGGTCTCACCAACCTCATGCTCAACGCGTTGCTCAGACAAGCTGATAGCGAACGATTTTTGGCAGTTCAGAAGCTCCGAGGAACCGGGCACCAGCTCTCGATTCTTCCTTTAGCCGTGGACCGTAGAAGCGATGTGCTCAAGAGTGGGGGAAGGTTAGAAATGTAGTTTCTTCCATGGTATTCAGTAGTTCCCTCATTTTTTATCTAAAAAAATCCTTTGGTTTCGAGAACTGATTGAGATGCTCGGAAGAAAAAACAAAAGACAAAGCAGGAAAAAAATAAGATAGATGGGAAGTCGAATAGAGCTTAGCGGTTAGAGGGTTACATCCTAATTCCAAGCACTAGAGAAAAAGATGAAGTGATTCTTGGTTCAGTCGAAGACTTTCCACTTTTCATGGAATTAGTAGATACTGGATGACTCGATGGCGATACCCATCCTTTCGATCGTTTCATGCGGAATGATCAGTTGTTGGAGAGAGACCGGTTCCGGTATCAGTAGCTCAAACGAGCATTCAAGGGGAAGTGGCTTGTTTGGTGGTTCGAATCCAATTCGTGAGATGACAGCTGGTCATGGCTATAATAAACGCAACGCAAGGGTTCCTCCAGCCGAAATCCAATCCCAGACCTGTCTGACCGCTTTTCTAAACTAAAACAGTACTCCCAGGTAAGGACAGGTGTCATAGCGCAATCCTCACTGATGTGGTGTCCAGTCACAACCTACAGAATAATAAGATTATCCTTTTACTTACTATTGATTTTGAACTTCGCATAGATCGATCATCTCGTTCTACTTTATGTCTTACCTAGGGATAAAAACCTCGGTGGTCTCATTTAACCTGTGTGCTCACGTGACAATAAGAGCATCGGTAAAGGAGAGAAAGTCCTCCCCTCCTATTGAAGCTAAACAAGGAGGGGGGTTGTCCTTTAGTTGGTGAGCGAAAAGAGTATATTCGGGCTCTCACTTCACACTAAGACAACCAGGAACCCTATTTAAAAACTTGCTCTACACACGAACCTCGCAAGACGAGAGTCGGCTCGAAGTTCTATTTTCCTTTCCCCAGGCTGGGTCCGCTTAAGAAGTGGAAGTGAAAGTGGAAGGGATCTAAGGTTGTTCTTCTGGGGATGGAATCGGAAATTCCCATTCAGAGCGTTACCTGTGACTTTGCATAGCTTTTTTAAAAAAAGAAACGCTCCCGGCGGCAACCCCTATTGCTTTTTGAAGAGAATCCGTAAGACCTCAGAGTCGGGTTCCACGTCTTGATTAAGGGGAATAGTGGAAAGAAAGAATTTGAAGAGAGTATGCACATTGCTTAAGATATATAGCGAAATGTAAATATCCCGATTTATTTACCGATTGGAGGAGAGGGAATGGGTTGTGAAATTGAATCAATAGCAAGAATAGAATAGTAAAGCACGCACAGATGCTAGAAATGAAGCCAGCCAATGTCCCTTACAAGAAGATCACTAGTAGAAGAAGAGACCCACACCCACGGCCAGAGAATAGGCGAATAGGGGCTGCACATGAATAGGGCTTGGACAAATAGGGTTTGCACAATTCAATTTCTAAGAGAATGCCATCAGTAGTCAAAGCAAAGGAGGAATGATCTACGAATGCCGGGAAAGATTTTGAAAAAGCGTGATCTCAATATGTGATTGGTCTCATCAGGGATTGCATTACGACAAATAGACTAAGATACCTTTCCAAACTGCACAATTCTTTCTTTAAAAAAAAAAAAGGCTTTTTCAGAGACTAGAATAGATAGAGACGGCCAAATTACTTAGGAAGTAGGCTGTCGTGATCAGTAGATTCTATCTTTATTTTTATTAGAAATTCCATTTTTTTTTTTTTTCAATGTCCTGATCGAAGACCGTCTTCTATATATGCAATATATGCGAGACGTTATTTTGTCTTACATCCCGGTTTCCTTCATATGAGGACATTTAAATCGAATAACTTGTTAGCGTGATTTGGGCCTCAATCATCTTTCCACGAAGATTGACATCGTGTTACTTGTTAAAAACCGCGTCTTTTTGGCATAGCTAGGATGAGATTGAAAGCGGTATTATGCTGATGCCCCAGTTTCACTGCCCAAGCCTTATCCATCATCCTCCCCTTTTGACAAAATTGCGGAAAGTCTCGGGTTGGGTTAAGTCTATCTTCTTCTTTGCTTATCCTATTACTTTACTGAGCTAAGCTTGTAAGCCCAATTTTGTATTCCATCTTGGTATATCGACCTTTCAGTCGCCCCCCTGAAGCAAGGTTCTAATTTCATAAATGAACAAGTCACTTTCTACCCCTTGTTTCCTTTTGGTAGTGGGAAGTGATTGGAGTAGCAAACCAGGAAGGTTTTTTCTAATTGAATACATGGGTTCTCCGGTGGGATTGGCTTTGGTGTTCCGTGACTGTCTTAAGGCTGCCGACTCAAATTGAGTGCCAGTGCAGCTCGCAAAGTGCTCTGTTAGGCGGGAATGCAAAAAGCAAGTGGCAATAGAGATCCTTAGGTGTACTAGGAGATAGGCTTTTATCAAAATTCTACGAAGCCAAGCCCCTAACTCGAGTCTTTAAAGCCAGTAGGTCAACTAGACTTTGATTTGTGGAAATCTCCGAATCCCCTTGCCCGAGTTGGTAGAAACTTTGGCCAGTTGTCGGCCAAAGAACCAAGGCCTGAAAAAAAGGATCCTCTCACCGGACTCTATTGGGGTCTGTCTATGTGCTATGTGGGAACCTCTGGGGATCGAAAATGCGTCCGGCAAACCTTACGTACCATAGCCTGAGTTTGTATCGATGCCCTGCGCTTGATCGGTCACGCAACAACTATACAACTAACAATATATAAATAGGACCCTTTCTTCCTAAGACTATAAAGGACCCCTCCATAAACATTATTAATATGCAAAAAAAAGCACAGGGTGGTCGTAGATCAGCTCTCCCGTAGGGGAGAGGAAGGGAAGAAGGGAAGCGACTAGTCGCTTCTGGCGAAGCTTCTAGCACTAGATAATAGGCATTCTTGTATGATTGTATGGGTATGGTAGGAAGACTCCTTTTTAGGCCGACCAAGGAGCGATAGCGAAGCCAAGCCGTATAAAGGCGAGCAGCCCTTATAGCAATAGCAAACGGCCTACTTATAGCCCTTTCCCATTTATCGGGGACTTCAACGGGCCTTACAAGCTCATAAAATGGCAATGATTATCCTCAGACAGTGGAAATGATGGACCAGAAGCCAATAACTATAGTTATTAGTTGCCGTTTTTCGAGAGAGGGTTGTTGGCTAAGGAAGAGATTACTGGAGTGACAAAGCTATTGAATATCATCTTCGACAGAGGGTCGATGTAATCGAGCTCGACTGAAAGGTCGAGTTTACGAGCGAACAACAAAAAGGAGGTCAATGAGCACTAACAGCGGGAGCTGCTGTCGGTATTGGAAAGGTGTTTAGTTCTTTGATCCATTCCCTTGCGCTTGAACTAAGGGGATTGATGTCACTAGGCTTAATGGAATTGGTTCCAAAGGCTATCTAGAGTCGAGTAAGTCCTAAAGGATATCGCATAGCAAGCCTCCGTGGAGATCCTATTTCTGAGGGAATGATTTTAGCACAAGAAAGTAATACAGAAGACATCTTAGGAAGGGCAAATGATGGGCAATGTAGCAGTATTTTGCCTTTCTTACTGCTGCCATTTTTTCAGAAGTGGGACTCTTTCTCGAAGGAGATGGGGGGCGTCGAGCTAGTGGCATAGATTGAGTATGAATCTTCTAGGACGAAATCCCACTTTCTTGATGTAGTTCCTCCGACTTGAATCCAGATTGCTGCCCGCCTTTAGCGAACAAATGGGACTATGGTCATGATGGAATAGAACCTCTTCCTCCTCCTACCAACTCTGCACTCTGTTCACGGTTAGCTGGGAATTTCACTCTGATTTCATAGATTGGCGAATGTGAAAAAGAGACTGTAATTCCGTCTTTATCACTCATCCTTCTATAGAAAGATTGATCCCTAGTCTGAGAGCTAGGAGCGAACGGTCACCTTACTCAGCCCCCAGGCTCGCAGAGCGAAGCCTTCAAGTCCTAGGTCCTATTCCTTTCTTGCGAGATGTTTTGAATAGCTATCCTTTCGTACCCAAGCTAACTATCTCTCTCCTGCGCTAGTTAATCATATCCCTTCCTCTAGTGAAAGCGGAATCACAACTGTCGAAGCGAGTGCAAACAAGTGCAATGAAAGGCATATCATCTCCTATCTCTACGATGGAAGAATACGCAGCTATTGACTCAGCTGTGAGGGAGGGGAGGTGAAGTATCTCAACCTTCGGTCTCCCGAACGAGGCTGGGGTCATTTCATCGAGGGAAAAGCGCCAAAGCCTAAGACTGCAGAGGAAATTCAGTATAGTACTCCAGGGAAAGGAATCGATCTCTCTTTCGTTTAAGACTAGTTAGAGCAAGCATAAGGGTTAGCGGAATCGTAAACCAAATCAGTTTGCCTGTGATATCAAGAATAGGGAAGGAGAAATGCCCATCTTTCTCTATAGTACGAAGCCTCCGATCCATATTGCAATAGCTCTTATCGATCTTTCTTCGGGCGCTGACCACGACATTTCTTTGGGTCTCTCATTTTGCTCTCCTTTTGTTCCTATTTCTCTACCTGTACTTCTTTCTCCTGTATCTTGGCTAGCAACACTTAAAGCTTCTCTTAGTTCTTCCCTATCTAATCTAGCTACAAGCTGGTTTAATGCTTGAATGAGTTCCGGCATTTTTGAAGCCCACCATATGGCACACCCGACGTATAAACAAGGAAACAGTAGGTTCATGAGTTCTGTGAAAAAATGTGCCTGTCAAGTTGTACTCCCAGAGCTTTCTCCTATATTACCAATCCGCCTTTCTCTCATTCGAACTCCCGGTCTTGGTCTTCCTTCTTTAATGATATGCCCTTTCTCCGGCGATTTTAGCAATTGGTGTCTCGCCGTCCTTTGGGCTTTTTCAATCACATCATAGAAACTATTGGTCCCGATCAAGGTCTTGACAATCTTTACCGCTTTTAGTCCTTTCCCTCGTGTGAGGGGATTTTTCATCACCTCCAGTTCCATCTGTCTCTCAAAAAAGCTTTTACTAGAACTTTCGATAATGATAAAGGGATTATTCAACAAACTACTGATTCTGCTTATGGCCACACGGGTTGGCGGCATAGTCGTACAAAAGTTAGGCAGGTTCCACGGTCCTTGCTCGTCTTTCAATTGATTGTAACTGTAACCCCCTTTCCTTGCATTAAAGGAAAATTGGAACTTGTGTGCATAAAAAGGTATCATGGTGCTATGTTTCTTTCTTTGACCTAAAGCCGATTTCGGGGGTAGTTTGCCCCCCTTACACATCTGCTCAAGTAGGATTCGAACCTACGACCGGTCAGAAAATATCCGACCTGCTCTCCCACTGAGCTACTGGGATGGCTTAAGGCATCGAAAAATGTTTGAATGAGCAACATTTTCCCTTACCTGAAAATTGGACATATGGGGATTGGTGGCCATCTGTCGATTCCACTTGTGAGACTTGGTAAGAGGGCTATTGGAGTCTAATCTCTCCCATGATTCTATCAGCTAAAGAGCATTTTATTGCCAAGCTTGCTGAAGCAGCTGGCATCCCGAAAGCAAAGAGATATTCGAGTCAATCGAGTTCTCGAACCTCTTCTTCAAACAAAGTAATCACTCTACCTTGCAACCTTTAGCGTTACGTCTTACAGGACTTCGCTTGCTCCTCCGGACTCAGAAGGTACCACTTGCCTAACAGCTGAAAAGGCGAATGCCGATACTCAAGCTGCTAATGCCAGTAGTCGTACTAACAGCTTGAAGTCTGAAAGCAGAAACGACAAAAGCTACAGGAAGAGGTTCTCACTACTGGTCTTATCCGAAGGCGAAAGCAAGAACCACAGTCCGTTTCATTCGAGCTTCTTGAAAGGGAAAAAAATGTTGCTGCGTTTGCAGCCCTAAGCTGACGGGACTCTACTACAAAAGCAGCTAAAGCTAATGCCGACAATCGTACTACTATAGAGCGAAAACCCTGTAAGATATGGCTGAAAGGCCAACTATCCGGAACTATCCTCTTCTATATACCCTGCATTCGAATAGAACCAGCGCTATGGCTTAGCCGATCTCTGCTACAGTTGTCTTATGCGCTTGGAAAAGACGGACTGGCAAGAGGAGTTAAATGGTGAATCGGGAAGCTAAGCCTTACACACAGGAGGCGTTCGCGAGTACTCTCTTTTCTTTTGAGATTAAGTCGGGCCCTTGTATCCCCAAATGGATCTCCACTCCTAGTCTTTCACATCTAGCATGATTCGTTTCTGCTTGGCTTACTCTTTCTTACTCTTTTATCCTCCTTCTCTATCAGGGCCATTACACTTCGATTCTATATAATGGGTCTGGGAACAGGATATGGTACAGAAGGTCGGTCTCCTTTTCCAATGCCCTAGCATGCTGGCCGACCCTACTCTACTCAGAGCAAGACAGCAGACAAAGCCCCCTTTAGGAACTGGGAACCGGGTGGGCTAGGTGGGTGTCTAATCCGCGTAGAAGCTCCTGGTCGAGTGTCTTAGATTAGAACTCTTTCTGCGATTTGTCCTGTTTGTGGCTCGATCTCCTGTCGTGTTTTATTTAGATAGCAATACTCTCTTTATCTTTAGGCCCACTCCAAGGCACAAAAGGGCATACTCCTACATCTGCGTATTCGAAGCCTGATTGAACCGCGGGTAGCTTGTATGATGCCAAAGTGAAGAAAAGAAGCGTCAGGCTCGACTGTTAGCGCTTCTCCCTACTTCAAAGTATAAGTAAGTGAAATCCCCATAAATGGAATGAAAGCACACCATTCCAAAAGGGGCCTTGTTGTGTCCTAAACAGGCGAAGCTTGGTATCCATAAAAGGATAGGCTTTAAGGCCCGATCAAACTTAGTTAGGCAGAATTCCATGCTTTACGCCCGTCTGCAACGAGCCCTTGCGTTAAGTTGGAGTCGGACTTTACCCCTTTTCGTGCAACTATCAAAGTTAGAGCGCATGCCCCGGGCACCCTAATTCAATTTAATCAACTGGTCTCTCTCTTGTCATCAGCTCTGATCTGCTCAAATGGAAACGAGACAAACTTTTTTGATATGTCAATGCCTCTGTCTGTCCCTGTTAGGTTGAAAATCTTAAACTGCTGCATAGGGCTTTCCATTTCTGTAGAGCTAGGCAGAAAAGCTGAAATCTCTATACTCTCCATATTCTATATTCTCTGAACGACCTTTCCTGTCACATATATTGGCTTTTCCAAACCCAAATGGAATTCATTGCCCTATCAGAGTGAAACTCGACTCGCCCTATATCTATATAACTCATTTTGTGAAACAAAAGAATTACTGAGTCAGAGAACCATCGTTACGGACTTTTCAACAGATAGCCCATTTCTTCTTGACTTCGTCCAGGAGAGAGGCATACTTTAAGCAACCCCACCATACGCTTCAGCTTTCTAAGCCTGAGTGCCCCAAAACACACCCCTTCTTGATAGGATTGGATTTCTACTAACATCTTGGGAAGGGGAATATTAAATATGGTTCTTTTTTTCTTTCTCTCTCAGCCCCGTTGAGCCCTTCTTTGGCAAATCATAGTGGGCAGGACAAGAAGCTAGATAGGCCCACCCAAAACAAAAGAAAAGACAAAAGAGCAAGCCTGTTGCAGCTCCCGACTCTAGCGCTTTAAGCATTCCGATATAGCTTTCTATCTTCCGGGGGTCAATCCTCTTTGGTTTGGCCCTTTCAGTCGATAAGCTCCCACTTCCCCTTCTGTAAAAAGGCTAGGAAGCCCTTTTCCTAGGCCTCGAGACACAGGTACACGATCTCAAGCCTTTGATGAGCGTACGTTCTTGGAAGCGCTTAAGGTACCCCACTTGCTTGATCTTAATCCCAAGAAGCTTTTCAAAGCGAGCAAACCCAGAAAGCCGAAGGGTGAGAGGCTCTCTCCAAAATGCCTTGAGCTCGAGCTAACAGGATTGGATTTCAATAAAAAGAAGTGCCAAACGGGGTGGGGATGGGGGAGTCTAGAGAAGCTTGCTCATATTGTTTTACAAAAAATTTATTGGTAATTGCGCCTATAACTCAGATTTATAAAAAAAAGGGAAATGAAAAAGTCAAAGTAAGGCACGTGACTGCATTCCTAAATTCTATCTCTGGTTCCTTCACTGCTTCCCGAAACTGACCTGCTTACACTGCACTGCTTCTTCCAACAATACTGGAAGTGGGGCTGCCCTATATCTATATGGTCAAGCCAAGCAAAAAGGGAGTTCCCTGTTTGTATCCTATAGTCTCAAGAGTCTCTTTCATCTTCGATAGGAGAGAGAAAAGCATTAGCCAGTACCAGTACCTGAATAAGCAGCAGTTGTTTCGTGGAATCTCGAATTCTCAACGGTAATCCCCCTCTATTTTCATCTCGACATGAAAAGTAAGAGGGACTGAAAGACTCATAAGGTTATAGTGCGGGATCCGTTCAATTTGAATAG
>JAOTAW010102837.1:0-22453 GCA_025629945.1 Erythroxylum savannarum
CTTGTCTCCAGCTATTGGAGATCCCATTTCCGTACCAACTCAAGATATGCTTATTGGGCTCTATGTATTAACAAGTGTGAATCGTCGAGGTATTTGTGCAACTAGGTATAATCCAGGTAATCGCAGAAATCATCCAAATTCAAGAATTGACGATAATAACGATAAGTATACGAAAGGCTAGCTTTGCTTTGCTTTGCTACCGTCCTCCGAAAGAGGTTCAAATCCGTAGTAACCACAGAAAGGGAAACCATTTGAACAAGGGCAAGCGAACCATAGAAAGCATTGTTTTTCCCTTTTTCTTCACTCTCTTCCTAGTCTTTCCTCGCAAGTCACCAAGCCTTCCATCGACTTCTCTTTTGTTTCACATATAGGTATAGGCGAATAAAAGATAACGATTTTCGAAGCAAACATTGTCGAGAAGGAGGTAGAGTGGTGAAATCGAGTGTGACTGATCACATCAGCAGTCAGAGAAATGCCTTGAATACCCTCGACTTAGTGTGGGTTGGTATGAATTTGTTTATGTTTCACTTTTAAACTTCAAAAGTGGTTGGAGAGGGAAGGGTAAAGGTGAAGTTCACTTCCGATAAGGTGATTAGACAGAAGAACTTGCTTTCCAGATCCCTCTTGTCCAAGCACGCCTTTAAGATGTTCTTAGAGTCTGAAAAGAGTATTCTGACCAATGGCTATTCTGGAAAAAAATTGGAAAAAGCAAATGTTGATTAAAGTGATATATTCCATCATGCCGCCTAAGGGCAATAAGGGATTCCTTGGCATCGAGAAATAAATGAATTGATAAAAGAATGACTCCCCCCTTCACTCTTATCAAGAAAAAGAAAAAGCGCTATGCACCTCTTGCTATGCGGAGGATGAATATGTTACGCTAACCACTTGGGGTCTTTGACTTCTCTGATAAAGCCAATCAAAAATAACTGATGATAAGTGGGAGGATTTCAGGGCCGTCTGGGAGCTTGCTTGATGGGAGCAGTCTCGCTTTTTATAGCTAAGTGGTGCACTGCAATTCGTGGATCAGGCCCAGGCATTTCTTTGTAACTCTAGGCGAAGATATGTATATATCTTATTCAAAAAAAACCTCTTTATATTGTTCCCTTTCATCTGAAGATAGGTTAGCACTGATGAACACAGGCCTTGTTTCTTCATTTGTGCCAAGAAGATGGATTTCCACCAGCTCGTTGACCGTTGCTTGACCACCGTCTTCTAGTTTCGGGGGAGTGGACTTCATTTCTATTAGTTCACGAGATTTACCGACGAGCTGCCTTCTTGAATTGCTACCATGTGAACGCTTGTTTGCTAACCCAAAGCGCGAGTTCTGGATTTGAGTTCCCCATCATGATGCAAGACCCTTTTTTGTTCTATACATGTGTTCCAATTCTTTCTCCCCCCTTCTTCTACACCACAGCCCCTTACCTTTGAATTGGAAAGGGTCATAGCCTATTTTCGTCATCAAGTGAATGACTTTATAATCATGCAGCAAACCGGGGCTTCACGACCTTCATTCTTGTCGACAGTTGTGGGAACATCGAACTTTTGTAGAGGAGAACGTAAAGGAGGACGTCTAGTGGCAGGGCATCTCCTCTTCCGTCTTCTCTCCGCCTTAGTGGCATCAACTGATGAATTTGGAGAGATCTTGAGTCTTAGACATGGAACCTCTTCGAGAGAGGCTCCTTCTATTCAAGATGGGATCACTTTCCCGACAGGGGTGTAGCGATACATCTTCTTCATGGTCGGCCTGCGATCTGCTTAAATAGAAAGAATTTCTCCGAGAAAGCTATTTGATCTGGAGGTGTAGGTAAGTTAGAAAACCTTAGTTGGCTCCAAATAGAATTTGTAATCTGCATAGAATGTTTCTGTCGTCGTGAAAAGCTTGGTATTTGCAAAGAAAAGATCCTCTTCTCCTTCGGGAGTCTTGTACTTAAAACACTGATGCCATGTAGAGGGTACTATTTTGTGCTCGTGCAGCTCCCAAAATAACATACATTGGTTGAGGTGATAGCATCGATGATGTAAAATGTGACATAAGTCATCATATCTTCGATCATTAACCGTAATCGGATGGTGCCCAGGGCTTGTTGATCCGATTGCTTGAATCCCCTTTTATCATGACATTGGTTGGACTGAGATCATTGATAGTATATCCCAACTTCAGCAGCATCTTCAAAGAGATGATGTTTATCGCAGACCCGCAGTCTAACATGATTCTGGATACGGGTATGCCTTCAAGACTTCCAGCCATCAACAAAGGCCGGTTGTGCAACTTAGTCCCCAGAACCAAGTCTTCATCTGAAAATTCTATAGACCAGCATTGAGCCGTCGATGTGTCGATTTTTGCAACCTCTGCATTACTTTCTTCAGGAAAGGACAGAGCTGTAATCAGCGCCTTTCGGCGATCTGAAGATAGACGCATTGTGTCTAGATGAAGATCTTACTATTAGGGATAACTTTCATATAGCATATATTTCTCACTTTCAAAAAAAATAGATAAAAGTATGTTCCCACTCCGCGCTAACTAGTAAAGGGACCGGAACCTTGAAATCGACATGTTCAACAGACGGAACGAGACTGAAGACCGGCGAACTCTGATTCCAAACCCCCTTCTTTTTCGCCTCCCGAACAGCCTTCAAGTCTTATTGCATCTATGGCATCTTCTTATACTATTAGACCCCCCCTTCGTGGATTAACTGTTTTGTGCGCAGAAAGGAGTGAATTCATGCCGTACTTTCGTGAACAAGACAAGAGCCTATTCATCTTCGGAGGATGCTGTTAAGACCGGTAATGCCACATCTGACTCAAAAGCAGATTCTGTGCGTGCATCCGGGGCCCGCGAATTGAATGGTTAAAAAGCTTACTCTGTATACTGACTTCATTGCTCCCTCTTGACAGCTTGCTTCTGTTAGAGCTATTGTGTCATTGTCTTTCCCTGCTTTCTCTGTCGATATCGAAGGCGGTAACTAACCTCTTGACTAAGAGCTGATTTTGTTGAAAGAGGGCCCCGAGTGACAACTAGACTTGTCAACTAGTATAGGTATAGGAAGGGAGCTCGTAAACAATAGAGAAAGCTATTCTCCCTAAGTCGAATCGGTGGATGGAGAGTTTCCCGCCCAACCCCACAAACTCCCATTACCTCGGTTCCAGTCTTGGAGACCTACATATCGACCGGGGGCTTCTCCAGTCTGATTTTTCCGGTCTAATTTCTTTAAACCTACACACTCCTGAAAACAAATCCTTTCCTATCTTATCTTATCTTAGCTTCGAAAGTCTTCTTCAATTCAACTCAATAAATTGGATATCGCCTTCCTTATTCACGAAAACCAAACCCTCGAAACCTTCCATTTAGTGGCTTCCGCCCTTTTCCCTCACCCTATGATTTCATTTCCACTTAAGCTTCCTCGGTTTGTGGGATTAATTGATTGGATACCCGAGAACCATAATCTTTCCTAGAAACGGCTTCTACGACGATAGATAGGGGTCAGCTTTGTTTGGCATCTATTCCCCCTGCCCTCCAAACAGTATGGGAGCCTTTCAGCTCGTACAGCTCACACTCCTAGATCTTCAAGGACCTCCTCCACCATAGTGTAAGCTGGGAACAGCTCCAAAAAGCGAGGTCTACTTCCAAATTAGCTTTCAACAACATCACAAAAAAAGTCAACTATGGTTGCCCACTGATCTGATCATAGGTGAAATAAAATCCCTTAGCGCCGCCTGTACGATCACATGTGAATTCGTTGGCGTAGCACTTCGTTTTCATACTGCTTTTGTTGTTGTGCCAGTGCTTCCAATTCTGCATGAAACCGGCTACGCTCTCTCTTCTAAGGCAGCGGCCTCCTGCCTTGCTTTTTCTTCCCCGACCACTTGAAGAAAAAGACTGTTTTCGTCCCCTAAAAAAGTCAGAATTTTCCCGGCCTGTATTTAGATTATTAAGTAAAAGGTCAAGAGCCCTTTTATCGTAAAAAAAAAATGTTAGCGATCAAGAACCCAACCCATTTTACACAGCTCTCTAGAATGGAAGGTTCGACGGAGGTTCCGCTAACATAATAAATATGCTGGAATACCTCTATTAATTCTTGTCCTTTCAGACAACCTTTTTCTAGATCAATAAAATTTGGAATTCGCTGAGTGATCGCGGTGGGGGGCGTTCTATAATTGAGCTCCTCCTGTACCAAAATTAGGAATCAAAGATATGTTATTAAGAAAGGTCCGAAGGGGCGGCATACTTTCACATTATATAATATAGTCGGGCTTTTTCGTTTTGGGTTTGAAATGGAAAAGGGGTGGGATGGCCGTTCTTCGATTTCTGCAGAGAAAGGTGGTCCACTCGTTCTAGCAAAGCTTTACAAAAGCCCACTGTAATCAGTCCATTCTGATCCACAGAATTGAACAGCCCCAGGGCTCGACGTACTCTTTGAATTCCCGGTCTCAAAGTACCCTTTTTTCGACCTATATTAAAAAAAAAAGATCCTTAACTCTTCCTCGACATGCTTACGTAGACAACCTGGCGCTTCCTGATTGTCTGGGAGAGAGAGCCCTTTTCCACTCCAGCTTGTGAAATGAGGTAGACGCTCCCGAATCCGCCTCAGCGGCCAAGAGAGGGCGCGGTCTCGGTAGTGAGGAGGGCCCTCACAGTAAAAACAATGTCCAAGGTCAGACCCGCCCATCTTTAAAAAAAAAAAAGATAGGGTTCAAAATGTCCTTTGAAATCACGGAAATTCAAAAGTTGAGAAAACCCATTTTCATTTTCAGGACAAAGAAGATAAAAAACAAAACTAGGAAAGTCCCGGAGATTCTATGGGAAATTGGAAACGTCGAAGTCAGCTGTGGCTTATAAATAGGAAGATGAGGAGATAAGGGGCGAAGAATATTCATGATTCCGAGTGTGATCAGAACCCCCCCTAATCTAATAAGAAAAATAGAGCAAAGGGCTTTCCAGCGATTTCGACGCCGGAGAAGAGTTGAGTTTCGTTGAGATACTTACGATTACACGAGCTCACCTAACGGCCTGAATAAGTCAGGTCGAGGGGTGGCTCTTATTCTCTTTTAGGTTTTAGGAAGAGAGGCTTTAACGAAATTCTTTGCCACTGATTTATTTCGAAAAAAGGATGGATTCCAAGTATGATACTCGCGGCTTCGAAGACCTCCTCTTTTTCATTTTTAATTAAGGTCTTCCTCTCCAACCAGTCGAGTGTCTTTTCGATCCTCTCCAACCAGTCGAGTGTCTTTTCGATCCTCTCCAACCAGTCGAGTGTCTTTTCGATCCTCTCCTCTCTGAACCGTATGGATAGGATCTCTTTGCTTTGCTCCCTCTTTTTCCAAAAAGACTCAATCCTTACCTTACAACATCGCTTCTTCCCTTTAGCTTACTAAATCCTTCTCTTCGCCGCATGAGACTGAAAGGATTCCCTATCATGGCTCAAAACCTTCTCTTTTTTCTAGCCCCTCGCTTACTTTACTTTTTTCACTCTAGTGTTTACTATAGAAAACTTTGCTCAAAGAAATCAGTCCTTGCTTCATTTTTGAATGCAGTTCGGGATCGAACGAGGGTTGAGAAAAGAAAGGCTATTCATCTTCCCTTACGGGCTTATGGATCTATAGGGGATCGGCCCAGTAACTACTACTTATATTAACTACTTACTCATCGTCACTGGCTGCAAATCTCCCTTTATTCCATAGCCTATTCCATAAAGGGAGGGAGGAAGGCTGGATTGACCCTAGCCATAGCGCTGAAACAAGAGAATGGATATCTAAGCATACCGCTTGCCGGGAACAGTCTCTTTCCGATTCTGATTCTTGCCTTAATCTCTTATTCGGGATTTCCTTTAATTAATGCCAGGGAGGAACATGACACATAGGTCAGTCAGGCTATCAGTTAGCTGACTCGAAAGAGAGCGCTTGCTTGAATAGGTAAAAGCGGCTGATTGGAAACGTCGGGTAATGAAAGGATTGGCGGCTTTTAGGAAAGTAATACTTCCTCTCAGTAGAAAGTATAGGCTTTCCCTCAATCACTTTCTTAAGAAGGCAAGAGTCGAAAAACACCCTATTTGAGGATAGTTTCAAAAGCTTTCAGGATATATCAATATTCAAGTTTTCCCACTAGTAATGTGCACTATCTGACTTGTCCTTGGTACATCTTATATGAAGCAGTACTGTAGCCTTACAAGCTGCTTGAATGGGTAGCGGACTTTCTATCTACGCCGAGTTTGGATGCCTGACTCAAAGCAAAGCGCCTCCTACTCTTCCCCTTCCGTTCCCTCTGCCGCCTAGTCTGCTTGCCTTTGCTTCCTAAAGTGAGATGGACAAACCGAGACCGTCGTTGGTTGACTCAGCTTGATATCTTTCCCCGACGGTTTGCTCTTGTTTTTTTCGGTATTTTGTTTGGTTCCAGAGCCGGTTACGGGCCCTGAAACAAAGGTGTACGTACATAAAAAAAGAGGCTGTTTATGGCCTTTACTTGATAGGGTTCCTTCCCATCTATCTTGACCGGGAATAAAGAGGGGGGAGGCCCTTGCGGAAGCCCTGCCCGTCCTTCTCTATTTTTAGGGATCCTTTCACATTCCAGGCTATTCAATATCTGGGACTTCGTTCCAGGCTTACCAGACTCGTAACAGCCGGCTAGGAACAATCAGAGGGTCAGTAGTCTCTGCCGTTGCAGGTCCTTCTCCTTCTGTTGAGACGGCCCTCTTTTTTTTTTTTTTTGTTCACCGCGGCACGAAAGAATGAAAAAGCTGGAATAACTCAGAAAGATAGTGGCGCCTAGCCGTTGAGAGCGTCTGTTGTCTTTGTAGAGGAACAGTACGATCTTGGACTGGCCCTCTTCGCATGACCTAGAAAATAAGTCCGTGCTACTATAAGGCCTCTAAACTCCTTCCTCAGGACACTGTTGCATTGCCCATGGGGACGGGGTAGCCCCGACTTCCATAGGTCCTTGGTTCGACCTCCTAATGAGAATGGAGGTCCTTGCGCGGGCGTCTCATCCCTAAGACTTGTTGTATGGAGTGCCCCGTGATTCCTCGAGTGCCAGCCGCAGAGAGGAATGCCATTAACTAGGGCGCTATTGGCCACTAACCACTCGCTCGCCGGCCGCTCGGGCTCCGCGTTTCAAGTTCGTTATCCTAACCCTCTCCTCTGCTCTACCGGGAGCCTGGCCCCTTCTTCTATCTTATCTACTGCCTTGCTCCTTGGCTCCCTACAACTCCAGCCGTTCGCTGTAATAGCTTGCTTCTCGGGTGGCTCGCACCCGGGGTGGTGCGGCTGAGCCAGAGTGGGCTCAGCAGTCGGCCTATGTTTCCGGGCGCACGCGTAAAGGCATGATTCGTTCCACAAATCTCACTGCACTGACCATAGAAAACTCCTTCTCGTTGTACCCAAATAGAGATCTGATTTAAACGACCAGGTACAGCATCACATTTAACACCTAAGGAAGGTACAGCCCAACTATGAAGTACATCAGCGGATGTTACAATTATACGTAGATGAGTTTTGGCTGGTACAATTACTCTATTGTCCACTTCTAATAAACGTGATTGACCCAATTCTAGATCATCTTCTGGAATCATATAACTGTCAAAAGTGAGTGACTGTTCATCGGAACTGTTATAGTCTGAATACTCATAAGTCCGATACCATTGATGTCCAATAGCTTTGATAGTAATGGCTGGATCGACTACTACCTCGTCCATTGAGTATAAGAGAGCAAATGATGGTATAGCAATGAACATAGGGATGAGACTAGGAAAGATGGTCCGAAGAATCTCGATAGTAGTTCCATGAACAATCCTTTGCGGGATTGGATTCTTTTGATAGTGGAAATGCCATAAAGCGCGAACCAAGATCCGTAATACGAAAACCAAAATCAGAATGAGGAAGAAAAAGATATCATGATGTAAGTCTATTATTCCTTGCATCATAGGTGTTGCTCCGTCTTGAGATCCTAATTGCCATGGTTCCGCTGCATCACAAGGAGAAATTGTGAGGAATAACCATTCTAGAAATTTCATTTGCTTGATTTCATTCTTTGACAGCTCTGCTCCCCCCAAAAAAGGGGAAAAGACTTGTCGGAAATCACCGGTTGTTTTTCCAACCAAGAAAGAAATGGGATTTTTGGGCATTGCTTGGATCGAGTTAAGTAAAGACTGACTACCTATAAAGATCTAAAGATCCCTCACTGATCCCTTTCCCAATCGGAAATGCGGACCAATAATTCTGTATTGAGATTCAACTTTGGATTTCTATTATCAATAATAAGTCTTTGTTCTGATAAAATATCGTCTAGAATTTGGACGATCTGCCGCCGCTTTTCTGGAGAACCCGTTTCCAGTCTAAGCTCGTCAAAAAGCCTCCTGAGAACGTTCTCCCCGGATTTCCTTCCTTTTATTTGGAAGAAAACTTTCCCAATCTGGTTTTTCAACCACATCGGATCAGGGGCTTCTGGCCCCATGACATTGGCTGCTGGTTGATCCACCTCCCCCTGTGGTTGTTGACCATCGCCAGGGGCCGAGGAAGTGTCCCCCGGATTTAACCACTTTTCAATCCAGGAGCCACTCCACCCGGATGAGGTTGAGGTTTCGGGAGCGTTCACCGAATCCACTCGTCGTCTTACCGATGAAGGCCCGACGTCGTCTCTGCGATCAGAGCTCCTCGTTCTCGAAGCGGGCTCGGCTTCGCTATTTTCCCTACCCTCACCTACTGAATCAGGTGAACTCTTAAGGTACTTTAGCCAACTCTCCGAGCCACTGTTACCCGAATCTGACCCAGTGGCCATCATCCGAGGACCCACTCCTATTTCTGAGGCTCCCTCGGTAATAAGAAACCTCACCCCAAAAGCCATTAGCAAGGCACCCCCCGGGAGGCCCAACTTACATAATGCAAAGGAGAGGGCTCGACCCCCCAGAGAGATGAGCGCCTTTGAAATGAGGCTATAGAAAAGGTCAATCTTACCTAGATAGAGAAAAACGGAATAGACCATTGTCAGACAGGTCAACAAGAGTGTAAATGAATACAACAAGTGCTTACCATTACGAGATTCTTCGGACATGACAAGAAAAGTAAGACCGAGTAGGATCAAAGAAACTAGCGAACTGATCACAAACGAGATACAAATCGGTGCAAATTCTGACATTTCCACAAAAAAACTCACTTACTTCTTTCGCTCCTTGCTCGCGGAGCGGCATACCGGAAAAAAAAGCCCTTCTTCGGATTCGAACCGATAACTTCAGCCTCTTTCTGAACTGAAGGGCGAACTGATCGACCTGCATGTGTAAAGCATATAGCTAGCGTTCCTTATCTTATATACGATAAGACGAATAGAATCTAATTCATGTTCATGCTAACAGAAGAGCGGATCCAATACACAGACAACTTCTTTCTCAAAAAAAAAGTACTTGCTGCACTTCTTTCTCATGAAGCTGCTTTGCAAGAAAGGTTTTAGTTCAGGTTGGGCAGGAATGAACTCATTTTCTTGGTGCCATATTGACATTTTTCATTTTTTCAAGACATCCCAAGGGTTTCAACCGCTTCCCCAAGAGGCGAAGGAGGGGCTAGGCTACTTCATGAAAAGATCCACCAAAGACTCTATTCTCTGACGAAAGTGGAAGATCTGGCTTTGAAGCCTCAGCTCAGGAACCAACACCAGCCCAATCTCAATGAAGACGGGAAGCGCCTGTGAACATAGAAATTGTCTGTCTAGCTTTCAAGACGAATCTCTTTCTATACGCAATTTCGATAAGAGTCTAGCCAGCTCGTCTCTGCCTTGAGGCCAATAACCAGTGACTCTTTTGTTAACCACATGTAGAATATCTTGTGTAGTCGGGTAGGCTAACTAGAATCTATCTTTCCTTTAGTGTGTAACCGATTTATATATGTTAAGCTCCCCTTTTTTTCTCTCCCTTGCTTTTGCCCCTCTTTAAAGTAAAGTAAAGCTGCTTCTTAGAGTTGGCTTTTGCAATTGCAATCTGTCTCTGGCTCCTCGCTTTGAACTCAAATAAGACCTTCTTTTGGTCGAGTGACTTCGTTCCTGGTCTTCCTATTCCCTTCGCTTCCCCAGCCGCTGCCTCTAAGGCCCAAGTACTTTTTTTGTTTGATCAAATGATTGATTTAGATTTAAAATTCCTCTTTACCAAGGGAAGAGAGCGTGGATCAGGTGTCCTCTTGGATTTTCCAAACCACCATCTTGGACTTCCAGCATTTTCTTCAGACAGAAAGTTTGGGACTCAAAGTGCGCCCTCATGAGGCAGGGAAAAACTTCCAAATCTGTCTTTTACGTAACTTGGATAGCTGAGTGGTCAATCCTGCACCAATCGTTGATGAGTTGTCTCGCTCGAAAGCTATAACCCGCCCCCCGAACTCGGTATCCATTCTGCCTGATGGTTCACTCCTAGCGGCCTTCAGGCCTTCCCCCTGGCTCCCGCTTGTGCTGATAAGAACTAGAATAGAATTCAGAAGTCAGAGCAAACTTACAAACTGCAGTTCCCCTCTGCCCTGTCACAGGAACAAGAACTAAGGACTCGAACTGCCAACTACAGCTACAGCTTTGTTTCCCTTCCATAGTAGTCTTTGATTAGAAGGTTGAGAAAAGCCAGGGGACTTGCTTGTCAAAACAGAGAGCGATGCCCAGAAAGAAGCTAAGCAAGAACTGGGAGAAGACTCACACGATACCCAACACTCAAGGATGGAAGTAGCGAAATCGGCCTTAGCATAGAACGTTGACCGCTTAGAATCGGGAATATGAACAGGCAACTATGAGACTAGTTTCCCATTGTCCCGATAAAGCGTACCTGAAGTGAGTGTGCCCATCTCGGTCTCCTTTCTTTTTTCTTTGCAGCTGCCATAAAAGTCAAGCCTGTGAGCTAGTGCCTGTGGTTGAAGTTTAAGGTTCAAAAGCTGAAGGCGAAAAGCTAGTTAGGCACATTCAAGGCGAAGCAGCTACATAGTTCGGTTCGAAAGCCGAGGTCGTCCCTATCGCAGGTTCAAAGCTAGAAGCAAGACTCGGTCCTGTTCTAAGGCTAGGTCCCAAAGAAAGGCTAGGCGAAGAAGACGAAGACAGAGACGAGCTAAGATGTAAAGTAGTGGAATGGAAAAGGATGGTAGCCCACCCAGGAAAGCACATAGAGGCTCTATGCAAGAGAGGAAAACCGCATCCTTTTGGATAGATAAGGCGCATCAGAAAGGAATCCGGATATCTTGAAATAGCCAGATTCACGAGCTGAGGACTAAGTCGAAGTTGAATCTAAAGCTGAAGTTAGGGCTGGAGCCTGAGTTGGTCTTGATGTCCTAGAGTAGCGAAACCACAAGTGAGTGAAGGGGCGCTATCCGCCACGGGGACAATCAGCTTCGATTGGGCCTTGCAGGCAGACAGGCTAACTTGTGGAGACGAAATGGAATCCTATATCTATAATTAATTAAAATATAAGTGAGAATGGCGAGTCCCGAGCAAGTACTAGATAGAGGGAAGGGGGGATATTGAATTAGAGGAAAGGAATAGCAGACCGTGGAAAGCTACTCTCCTAAACGGGAAAAAGCAAGGGCTTACCTTACCTTATAAGCTGTTTTTAAGTTTCCTTTTCACTAAAAAGAAAGGGCCTTCTAGCGATAGAGACTAACAAGGGAACTTACCAATACTAAAGGCGGATCGATCAGGCTGAAGCTATTGTAGCATCTCAAGCTTATCTTTCTTTTGCACCCACCTACCCTGTACTGCCGAACGTTTGCTACAGTTATAATATTATATAATAACTAATAAACCGATTCAAGTGATTGAAACACAGGACCCTTTTCCACAGTTACAGGACCGTTGCGACAGTTGTTGATACCGAAAAAGTTTCCCTCAGACATCTCGACCGGGAAGTAGCATATCTTTCAAGAAATAAATTCGGAAAAAAGATATTCGCCCTAATTGAATAAAAGCTATCTTGAATAAAAGAAGGGAACCTTATTCGTGGACAGATGAGCGTTTGCGACCGTTTACAAGAGTTAATACCGAAACAGACAATTCCAGATGCCCTCAGACAGATGCCACTAAACAAGTAAAGGACAACGGACAGTATTCGTGGATCGGGAAGACCTACTATCATTCAAGGAAGCGGACCGTTGACGACAGCAGACCGGGATGGACAGATGCTACTAAAAAAGCCGATTATCGCATGTTTTTAGAGGCCGTACTTGACCCATCCGACCCCTCGCGATTTCGCAAATAAAATAGACCATTCCGGACCTTTTCCTCATGGAACGATAAGACCGATGCCACTATCGCCTCTTGGCTTTGCTTTAATAGATTATATTCGACTGGAAGGAACGTTATACGACTTTTTTACTTTGCAAGAGTAGTTTCATCGGTGGAAGGGAGGGAGAAGGTTGTTCGACTGAAGCCCGACCTCTATGATCTGAAATGAGTGCGGAAATGTCCCTTTAAGAAAAGGATCTTTACAGAAAAAGAGCTCAGAGGTTTAGTCAGCTATTGTCCTATTTTCTTTTTTCTTCTCGATGAGAGGCTTCCCCAACAGCACTGGTTTGTCAACCTCCATGGTCTTTCCCAATCCAATCTTTTTCTATTACTGACACCTGGAGCCAGCTTAAATTGCTAAAGCAACTCCCGAACCTAATTCCTAAGGTCACATACCTGTCGCATAAAAAGAAAATGCATAAATGCATATATAGTTGGAATCTCCAATAGGGCAGGCATTAATATGAAAAGGTTGACTTTCCAGCTGGGACATCATCCACAGCTAGATCTTCCTTTAGTTTAGGAAGTAGATCGAAAGGGCAAAGAGAGCCACCCGGTCATCATGGATAAAACTACCACTCTTTCAATTGGCGTCTAACCATCTTCTTCTCACTAGGGCCGGGGTTGGTCTTTCTAATAAATCAGAAAATGAACCGGTGGATTGATTGATCTAAACCAAAGACTTGATTATAGGAGAAAGGCGTTCTCATACCCTGATACCCCTTTGTGGAAACCTAGAACAGAAGAAAGTCTTGGCTTAGCTGCATTATCTTCCTACCGATGTCATACTAGGCTCTATTATGACCTGAGGGTGACTGAACTACCTTAAGTCCCGAAGTAACTTCTCCTCTCTTCCCTCTCGACAGGGAACTTAGCTAGAGGAATTCATTCTCTCGTACTTGAACTGCTGCCCTAGGGAAAAGCGTAGCGCTTATCCTTTAACAGGTACGTAGCCTCTTTCGAGAGGCGAAGAATAGCTATCTTTCAGAAATAAGAAGAGCAGCAAAGCCTTTTAGTACTATCAGACTCGAGGCGAAGAGGTGGGACTAGGAGGGTTACTACAAGTGCTGTGATGAGATCTGTCTTTCGGCTTGGTCGAGGACACCATTACCTTGTTGCTCGCATCGTGATCGATGTCCTGTCCAGAGCCCCGACCAGTCTTAACTGAAAAGCTTTCAGACCCCTGTGTGAGCTAAATCTATCAGTAGCAGAAATATTAGTAGGAAAAACCATCGCCCCTGGTTCTATCAAACCAGACTACTTCTCTGCCCTATCGGTTGAGCCTCTACCCGCTAAAGCCCTCGGATCCCTTCACTCCCTTTAGACTATGGAAAAGACTAACTATGGATGTACTCTTTTACGGCAGTTAAAGCCCTTTCTTTATATACGTAATTAACCATGCAATGACTATTACTATTTTCTTAGAATGCTGACTTCATGCTTACATAGAGACTGACAGCATAAAGGCTTGAAAGCACAAAGGTATGATAGATAGCTTGAACCCGAACTCTAAGGGCTAACTTCACTACTTTCATTTTTACTTTTTTAAAGACCGAATTCGTTTTCACCCTATTCTCAGAACATCGTATTCTTTCTTTCACAGTGTCAGATTGATTATCATTTTCAGAAAGAAAGCTGTAACGCTTCCTTGCTTGCTTGGGAATTGCATCTCCCCAAGACATAGGCGCCTTTCTTTCTTCCTTTCTTGTCGGAAAGGAGCTCCTTCTACCTCAACCTCGGTCAACCGAACCATACTTCTTCAGTCACTTGGTCCTAGGTCTGGGATTGATCCCACTAGCCTTAGTTCTTTATCTTGAAACTGGCATTTACTCAAAAGCATTTAAGCGGCTCGCTAAAGCCCTAAAAAAGAAAGAGAACAGAACGGCACTTGGGATCGGATCTTTCCTGAGGTTCGGATTGCATCTCTCTTTCGCGTGGTTAAGGACTTTGTTGGGCATTTCTCCTAAATTCTTTTAGCGGTTTATGCCTTTCTCCCGGGAGCTTGAGATGAAAGAAGAGAAAACACCTACGGCTACATGCCTATTAAGAGCTATACCAGGAGTCGAGCTAACTGCATAGGAAGAAGGGAACTTACCTAAAAGGCCTAATAGCTATTAACCGCTCTACCTACCCGGAAGGAAATTGATCTCCTACTGTTTAGTTGATTCACCCACTTCTTGTTTAGTCCGAAGGGAAATCGAACGCCAAGAACAAATGAGGCAGATTTCTTTCTCGTTAGAGGTAAGAGTATGAACAACCCGGTGCAGTGGTTCCTTTCCCCCCATCGGAACAATCAATTCAATAGATTGACTTCGGCAGAAGTTCAGTCCTTGATTTCTTTGCTACATACCAAAGGAAATGGGTCCAGTCTCAGCTTCCTAGCTCTTTGAAGAGAAATAAGTTGTTCGACTACTTTATCCAGTTGCTCCATTTATTTTTTCTTTGACAGCTCTGCTCCCCTCCCAAAAAATGAGTAAAGACTTGTCGGAAATCACCGTTGGTACAACTAAGAAAGACATGGGATTGTTGGGCGTAAAAGTGGTTCTCTTATCTTAAGATATTTCGAGTTGGATGAAAACTGCGCCCCTAAGGTCTCTTATTGATATTGATATGTCTCTTGCTTTTCTTTCTTGCGCGAGTTAGTGTGCTTGCTGCGGGTGTGTTCCCATTTGCATATTCATATTGCGTTGTTGATTTTTTCCATCTAGTCTGTCGAGTATTCGATAGGGAGTGGTTGAGGTCTGGGCCCATCGCCGAGTTAGTAAGCTTGCCTGGCACGCTATCGAAGCACGTAGAACTGAACACTCAACCGTAGCAAAGGGAACTTTCACATTCACAGGTGGAAAGAAAAGACCTTATTCTAAGAGGGTCAGGAAAAAGTACTGAAACTAGATCAAGAGCTTATCCTAGCACTTCCACTATATGGCTTGGAATTGGGAATCTCACTGTAGATCGATCCGAACTTGGGAACTCCACTCCGGGGGCGGAGCTATAAACTGACACCGGCAAGGAACTGGTTAATAGGGAACTGGGATTGGCTCTCAGGGAGGTAGCTGTTGGGGGCTAAGTATGTATCGTCAATGAGTCAGTCCTTAACCCGGATTTGTCAAATCAAAAAGGTGTACGGGCTGGGTAAGATAACTCGACAGGACCGTCTCGTATCGTATAGAAAGGAAAGGATTCCCTGCTCCGCTATCCAATCTAATTCAAGACCCAGTCAGTAGACACTACATTAGTCGTGGAAGGACTCTTATATCAAAATGGACCAATCCCCCCTTTCACTACTATCCATTTTCCTTGAATCCTAGACGCAAGAATTTACAGCAATTTAGAGAATAGAACTTGAAGATGTTTTAATAAAGAAGGAAGTAAGAAGATCAGTCAAGGCGGCAGCAGGAGATGTCCGATAGCGCACTTTCCAATGCGTGAGGAGATTGGAGGTGTACGACTGAAGGGAGATCCACTGAGTTGGTTGGAGAGCCTATCACCTATTTGAAGTAGATAATCTCACTGGCCGGAGAGAGAAGGACAACCTATGAATCTCGGCATCTAGCAGGAGACAATCGCAGGTGAATGTAGATGCTGCTGAATTACAAAATGTACATGCGGCTGGCTTTGGTCTGCGAGATAGTGCAGTTTTTTTTTGTATTAGGGTCAAAGTCGATGAGGAGTTTTAGTAGCGAAGCGGAGCGCAGCATTCCTTGTTTTATGAGTTCGGCTGCTTTAGTTCTCTTTTCTTATTTCGTAGGTGGATCTTTGTTATTATGTTGTTCATTTTCTTCTTTTGTACTATTCTGTATCTCTTCTGTTGTTTGAGTGTGTATATCTTTCTCAGTATATATGTTATTATGAAAGTTGGATTTCTTCTCTTTGTATCTCTGGTCAATCACTCTTTCCTGATGAGATAATTTCTCTTTTAGACTAAGATTATCTGTCAGTAGTTGGTTTACTTTACCCCATAATGATTTAATTATACTTTTTCCAATGTTATCTATGCTAGACAAGTCTTTGATATCAATTGGTTCAGTATCGATCCAGAGATCTTTTTGATAAACTGGTATCCTCTTTACCCCCAGCTTAATTCCAAGCCTGACTAATATGTCTTTCTTAAAGATATCAAGAGTGCTCCAATCAATCCCGAAGTTTACGGTTACCGGTACCTGTTCTGAACGAGATGGGTCGGCGTACTGTTTCACAAACCATTCTGGGGTTACCAGTTTTTTAGCGGGACCTTTGTACTTGAGTACTGATCTACCATCTTTTACGGTGTAGAAATAGGATTTAGGTGCTAAAAAGTACCCTTTCACTATTTTATCCTCTAGCTTTAACTTACCTAAGACAGAAGAAGAAATCACATCACTTGGTAGTGGCTGCCCTAGTACAACTGAGTCTGTGTCCGTGTAGTAGCAGTCCTTTCTTGAGATATATGGGTACATATAGATCCTAGCAGCGGCTGTGATAGCAGCCGATAGTTGGACAGCGGAGTTACTCGGTGGGTTCCAATAATCTATATCTGACCCCGAAATTCTATTGCTTTGGTAGGCAACTATGTAGTTGTTCTCGATAAGCATCTCAGCGAATAGTAAGTCGGTACGCCTGATCAATGATTTGTATCTCTTTTCATCGCAGACCTCGGTTATTGTGCTTTTTGGGTTAATACCAAATCTACCGTATAGAGAATTCATAAGGATCTTGTACACATATGCCAATGCTTCATTACCTTCTTTCCTTGCTTCTAACCTGCTTTCAAAGAGTGAGCTAACAAACTCCCTGAATGGACTTTCCTTTCTCTCAAAGAGATACCCTGAGATAGGTATAACAGTGTAGCCAAGTCCTTTTGCATACTTTAACTCTTCGCTATAGTACACCCCACAAAATTCCCCGGTTGGAAATATTAGTGTGTTATTCTTGTCTCGATAGGGTAGAAAGGGTTTTTTGATTGTTTTAGGACATACCACATATGCCTCAATAAAGCCAAACATGCTATCGAAGTCCATGCCATCCAGATTTCCATGCCAGACAGGCGCACCCCCGGGCATTGGAAATTCCTTCATTACAAAGGGATATAGGGAGTTCACATCGTAGTAGTAGAGGTTTTCCCCATATGGCTTGTAAGTATCTGTATGACCACCGTAGTATGCACGCCTTATAAAGGTGTCTTCATTCATGTTTGGGATGTGGATTGGAAAATTAGATGAATCGTAGTATTTCATACGAAAGATGCTTAGAGCCAATGAGGAAAGGGTTATCTTGCTTTCTATGTCTACCTTATACAGCTTCCAATAGATCTCTTGAGCTTTTTGCATTACACCTCCAAGGAGAAGGATGTCCTGCTTCATGTAGTCCAACAAGTCCTTTTTCATACTAACCAGATTAGACTCTTCAACCTCTTCATATGGTATTGAACCCTTCTCTCCTAGTTCGGGGCAGAGATTCTTAGCTAGTGAGGCAAGTTTGCCTGGGAGAAGATTCAAGGAGTCTCTGAAGCGAAATAACATCTTCTTACCTGAATAAACAGCTATTTCGTAAAGCCTATGGTTCCTCATCAGTGGTTTTATCTTGTATCTCTTGTGATGACAAGCTAGGTGCTTAAGCAAGAGAATTCCATCAAATCTAGAGAAGTTGTGAAAGTAAATAGTTAATGCAGATTGTTCTTGTCTAACAATCGTTGATATTCGGGATACCAAGTCAAAAAGTACTTTATTACTCCTTTCTTCAAAGGAATCAAAGATTATAGAGTAGTCTTCACTAAAGTAGGTATCTATATACATATCATTTATTTCCTCACCAGGACGAACCAGCAAGAGACCCGCAGCATAAGGCTTATGAACGTTATCTATCAGTATTGTCTCGGTATCGGCAACAATGAATGCTTTCAGCTCAGTGCGATATGATTTGAGTTCTTTGATATAGCTTGGATAGTTACGCTTTTGACTATTTCGGATCTCTCTTGCAGATATAGGATCGGTCTCTCTCAATCCGCCTTGGATGATTGAAGAAAGTGTGCTTTCTCTCTCCTCTTCAGATAGGGGTGGCACATCCTTCTTTTTACTTTCCGTATAGACACGGATCATGAGTCGAACTATATAATCACCCTCGTAGATTTCAGAATACTTATTCATATATCGAGAGATTTGAGAATAGACATCGCTCATTGGAATGAAATTACAATCTTCATAAGTCAAAGGGATAGCTTCTCCCAGCGTAAATGAAATATCAACCCCGTAAGAACGCGTCATGGTAAACGAAATTGTGAACTTGCCATAACCAGATATGCATGGGTATGCAAACTGGACTAAGAGATCCATGGTACTAAGACTGAGAAGGGTAATATCGTTAACAAGAGGGTAAGGGTCGTTGAAGTGATGGGAAGCAATGATTAAGCCATCATGCGGATCTTGCCGTGTTGTTCGATTTCTCTTTTGTTTCATGCGATTCAACAACAGAACAGTTCCTGTATTTATGCTGGCTGTTGTGAACGCCCTCACCTTAATCATCATCTTAATAGTGTAGGCAATAATAGGGGTATCTACTATTTTCTCGAATTAACTTATAATCGAATCTAAACCACTTTCTCTCATGAGCTTCCCAAGATATATTATTAGTAGCGGCGTGAGGATCATCGCATACAATACGAGTATATTCCGCGTAAGCGGCCAGGATTCCATTGATCTTTTCATCCCAAGTTTTCATCATCTGCTTGCTTATGTTCTTTGGCTTATACTCCATTAAGTTGAAACGAAGTAATTCTTCTGGAATTACATTCTCAATTTCAATTCTTGTTTGACATACTGGATAAATAACATTAGTATAGATGAATTCGTTGATGATTCGAAGGGGTTCTCCCATTTCACTAATGGTTTGGCTATAAAGATATGGCATATCCCTGGAACACGCAGCTGTAGTTATAAAGTTGTCGTGTACAGTGTATATAGGATTGTTCTTTTGCAACATTTTTTCAACAACACTCATCGTAATATACGCATCCCTTTGATGGATGAAGTTCACGAAGGTAGAGATAGCGGACTTCCTACGATCATTCTTAGAAGAAGAAACTTTCATTGATACCCGACGCCTCTTCTTATGAACCCGATCATAAACCGATATATTTATTGTCTCCATGACCATATATTCCTGTACTGTTACAAAGTAAGGGACAGAATATTTTACTGGGCGATTCCTAGCAGAAGTAAACCACCCTATATGGCTGATCAACCTGATCAGGCTATCAACCCCCTCATATTTCTTCCTCCAGAACTTTAAGCAGGCTTTCGCAACAACGAAGCACTCCTTATGAGTGATGTAGTGAGAGAAATGCTCTTTTAGATCGTGTGCTGTGCTCATTAAAGTTTTACCATAGATAATAGGCATAAACATTCCTTTGACTATCTTACGTGTGAGGAGACCACAAACCACTTTCGATAGATTACCATCCAGTTCGGTTGGCAAGAACTCCTTGAGTTCACCTAGCATAGATTCATAAATATCATGGATTGTGTTGTTCTTCTTATCTTCTTTGGGATAAAAAAGATTTTGATAAATATCATGCAATATGTTGTTCTCATCTTTGGGATACAAAAGATTGGTATTAATACCAATGGTTTCATCCAGCAAGAAGTAACTCATGAGCTGATATGCACTAGCTGATGCGTCATGGGTAATAGGCGTCTTCCCCATAATGTTATAATCATTTTTGGACAATGCTATTATATTAGCGAGGAACTGAAAGGGTCGTTTTGCGACAAGAGCATATTTGTATATGTTGATACCGATATCATCTATATTGTCTATAACCCACTGAGAAGCATCGCTGTAAGAGATGAAAGACTTGTAATGGAAGGCAGTTGCTATTCCTATATTATTTAAAATATCCTTTTTTGGAGTACTGCTGTCAGGAGAATCCCCCAAGAGGATCAAGCTTCTTGCTAGATCGCGCTCGTGGAAATGCAAGACACCAGACCGGTATATTCGACCACGGAAGTCGAGAAAGGCAGGCAAATAAAACTTATAACCATCGTAGGCATTTGCCAGCTTGATTATAAACTCCTCATAACGAGAACGCTGGATATCTTTACATAGAATATCAAATAATCGGCTAAAGCTAAATTGATTTTTAATCATCTCATCCTTCATGAAATATTCCCTAAGTAAGCTAGACGCATCTTTTATACTCAAAGAAGAAAGAAATCTTGGATAGAGTAAACCTTGATCAACCAATATTTGCTCATTATCTATCAGATATCGCAACCATTCACTGTTGATTTTAAAGGCCTGTCTCTGAAGCTTGTTCATTACACTGGTGAGCTTCGGTAGATCTAGAATTTCGATATAAAAATGGGTGAAGTTCCCACTACTTAACAGACGGAAACGGTCCACCATCGAACTGGTTGGTTTACATAAGTACCCACCTCTTAAATCTGATATTAAATTGGTGGATCCATCTGAACGGGATTTAGCACATTCCCAATCTATAGGTGGGAAGACCATAGGAAGGTTGAGTTTGATTGGTAGTAATGAGACATCAAAAGCGCAGGAAACGTAGAGAGACTTTTGTTGATAATATTTACTACCTTTTTTCTTAATAACTGTAACACTCTCCGTCGGATTAAATATAGAACGAAGCAAACCCCTATCTAGCATGAATTGAACAAGAGGTACACCAAAGGGGTACTGATCCTTCCTTTTCATTTTCACATCACCCTCTTTTGTATTATCCTCTTCCGTTAAAAGAGAATGACTCCTTCCCCGTTTTAATAATAAAGCTTGTGCACGCACAGTTGCATCTACTCGTTCAATCAAAGAAGCCATACGGACCAGAGAAGTTGTTTCTAGAGGTGAAAATACTGTTCCAAGTACATGAACAAGTAAAGCCTCTATCGTATATTGCCCAAACTCGTTAAGTAATTCATACTCATCACTATTGATATCAATGAGTTTCTTAAGATAATCCTTAGCTGAGTCTTCATTAGACCTAATTAAAAGTTTGATTATGTTTGGTACTGACTTAAAGAGTGATTTCTCATCAAACTGCATTGTCAAATCTTCGATCTCAACTTGTAGAGCACGTAGCTGAACATCATTTAATGGAAATTGATCTTTTTTTTTCATCAAAAGATTGGTCACCTCGTCCTTATACTGATATGATTTACTCCTCGGCAAAACAGGTAGATTACATCTCTCAATCGCAAATTGATAAAAACCATTCCAAAATTGGATAAGAACTTCCTTCTTCTTACTGTCTGATTCAACCGTAGTGTTTCGTAAAAAGCAAAGAAAATTACTGAAAGATTGTGGGAAATTATATGATGACCCATTCCCGTTGGTTCTTTTGTTCATGATTTGTTTTGAATTTATTCTAGAGTATACCCCCTTTGGATTTCATTCCTCTGCTTATGGTTCGTACGGGCGTTCGTACCTCTGCTTATGGTTCGTACCTCTGCTTATGGTTCGTACGGGCGTTCGTACCTCTGCATTGGTTGTCTTTACCCTGGGCTGGGCGTTCCTTTTTTATATCACCCTACTAGTATTGTTGCTTTTGTTTTTCGAGAGTTCTTAGAAATATTCAAGCCGGTTAGAATACATAAACTCTTGACAGGCACTGGGATGTTACTCCTTGGGATTTATTAAACACTTATGGTTGTCCTTGTTGTTAAAAAGTGTTTAGTGCCAACCCTACAACCATACCCCACTCTAGTATTGTTACTAGAGAACGACACTGGGTTATACTCTAAAGGTTGACATAATGGTAGGAGTACTTTTCCTCTTCTTCCGGACCGGACCCTTCCATGTGAGAAGCTGGAAGTCGAGTTATTGATGAATGAGAATCTAATGTCTTATTAAACCTTTAGGAGCGATCTTTTCATCCAACTCGAAATCTCGTAAGATAAGAGAACCACTTTTACGCCCAAAAACTCCCATGTCTTTCCGGACCAACCGCCGGCGATTTCCTGAATCAGTCTCTCTTTTTTTGGGGGGGGGAGCGGAGAAATAAAAGCAAAACTCACCATGAAAAGAGCGGAGCTCATACTATATGATGATCCAACGCTTAGCGATATGGACTTTATCATGGATACGGATTTGCCTTCCTTCCCTTCTTCAGCGACTTCCACTAGTTCTTCAACAGCGTCCGACGCGCAAAGTGCTCCACCTAACTTGGACCAATTATTTAATAAAATGTGTGATGAATACAGCAGGTGTGTGCATGAAGCCGGGAGGGTCTTGCCCCCA